>NAOQ01000062.1:76890-121063 GCA_002751075.1 Ichthyophonus hoferi | reverse complement strand
CTCTATCTCTATCTCTATCTCTATCTCTATCTCTATCTCTATCTACATTTATACCTATACACTCCATACCTATTTCTTTGAACTTTCTATTAGACAACTGGGCCAATGACAGCCTAATATATAATTGTCTTATACAATCACGTCACATATTTCTTGTCTATTACCATTGATATTGTTTAAATGGTGAATTTACTGGTATAACAGAGTGGACTGATTTGCTGTTATAAGACGTATAAAAATTACATCAATAGCATGTTGTAAAATACTCTTAAAATATTTTTAATGGGCTTTGCATTGGATTGAATATAAGAATATATGCTTTGTAAACTATAAAAATTTAACGCGCAAAATATATATAGTTATTTATAACTATTTGTCTATTAATATAATATAAACAAGCTAGATATAGTAATAATAACATATATCTCCTTGGGTGGTGGCGGTGAAAGGCATGGGGTAAGGCATTAGCTTGTGTGATGGCCTGGTTCGTCATTCCCTTTTTTACTCTACCTACCGGTATTATCTCTACTGCATTTGCACTCAAGAGTAAGTACACTGTTATATGTATTTGTATGTATTTGTATGTACTTGCATCTGCATTTGTATTTGTATTTCGCTTTGTATATGCATTTGTATATGCATTTGTATATCTATTTGTAAATGTGTGTATTTTTTTCATTTGCATTTTGATACTACTATTTGTATTTATGTTTGTATTTGTAGTTTTAGTTGTACTTATTTATCTTTGGCATTTCTACTTTTATAATTATGTAGACGTTCATAGTGTTATTTTTAGATCTACTCATATTTATATTTTTTTATGCATACTTATAAGTATCAATATATTTATTTTATAGTTATCCTTTTAATTTATATTTAGGTCTTTTTATTCGTTCCTTCATAGTCAAATTAACTTACAACAATGTCAATGTGAACATAGCCCGTATATATAAAGTAGTTGATGTTTATAATATCATAGTACACCAATAATAGCATGCTATTTTATTATAATAATATTATGATTCTATTATACTATCGCACTGTTATATTACTGTACTATCATGTATATATATATATATATATATATATACATATATATACTTACACCTAATATGTAATTGTATCTACTTATACAACCTTTTAGATCTAATGTATAAAAAAAGTTAAAAAATAACCTCGAAATGTAATCGGGTGAGTGATGCAAGTATAACCAAACGATTAACAAATCTTTGTCTCTAGTGGATAATTTTCATGCCGCCAGTGACAGGGCAGCTCGATTGAGAGTATCCGCATCCAATTACGTACAGGTGTGTGTGTATTACCTACTACTGTATCTGGACTATGTATTTGATCATTTTGTATTCTTAATAAGCCTTGAATCGCTGCTGTGTTGTTAAGACTGTTTTAAATAAAGGAAATGTATGTTGATCATCTCTGCATTTTCTGTTTTATAGCTTAGGATTATAGTATAATCCGGTTGTAGTATAATAGGATAATAGGATAGTAGTATAATAAGATTGTAGTAGAATAGTATAGTAATATAATAGGATAGTATTATAATAGTATAATAGTATACCAGTATAACAGGATAGTAGTAGAATAAGATAGTAATATAATAGTATAATAATAGAATGATAGTATAATAAATCTCTGTGAATAAATATATATATATACCTATATATGAAGCACCTGATAGATATGCACAGCCATGATATTAGTAATAATAACAACTATGCCCTAGGAAGAATGGGTTTAAACGTAAAAATGAATGCGTTTATGTTAGTACACTGTGCTCAGTAAAACGACTTATTGCTAGAGGACACCATTAGACTGTGATATAAATGTATGGTAATAGCATATATATATATGCATTTATTTCTGTTTAATTCCCACCATATACATAGACATACAATACCACTATGCTATACCATACTATACTATACCATACTATACTATACCATACTATACTATCCTATCCTCTCCTATGCTTTCCTTGAACCATCCCTTGCCAACCGCGTGATAGATAATGCATGAAACAATGCCCGTCCATAATATATGTATTGTTATTTCTCCTATAACCTATATAACCTATAGTAATAAAAAAACCTTTATTAATAATATGATTCCCTGCGGCTTCCTGGCAGCTAGCTATCTAAATAACCTCTACCTTGCCTGGTTTGCAACATTTGTTATGCTTTCTGTTTTATGACTGGTCATAGTAATAATAATATAATATGTAGTGTTGTTCTTGCTTCCTGAACTGAATCCTCCTTGTAATCCATTCGTGAGCGATAGTATGTGATAGGTATGATTCTGTTAACTTAAAATAATATAAAATATATAGCTGATTGAATATATAAAGAAGGTGTCTGATTGAGTGAATCTCAGTACTTAATATGTTGTATTATGCTTGCCTCCACTACATACATATACATACATATACACATACACATATACATACATATACATACATATACACATACACATATACATACATATACATACATATATACACATACACATATTCACTTAGGCCTGGTGGCGCTTCAAGGCTGTGCGTTGCAGATCACCAGCCACCCTGAATCTAATGGCCCAGCGTTTTGCCTTCCATAATATTAATACAAAGGTAGATATAGCTTGTGCTTCTTGCATTGTTTTATCGAATTTTTTTATGTTTATATAGTTACGTGACCCTTCTATAACGCCTATGGCGGAGCTTCTTCTTCTAGTTGTTATGGACTCCATTTTCCGGCTTGTTAATGTGTTTATTCTTAAGTATTTGTCTACTTATGTTTATTTACTTCTATCTATATATTTTATGTGTATGAATAAGGTAATATGTACGTATGATAGTATGATAGTTGTTATTTGGTATTTGGATGGCATTTTAGTATATTATATTAGATCACATTATTTTTGTTTCATATTTAAAATTTTATTATACTATACTATATGGTTATATGAGAAGAAATATGCCGATAACTATATAACCGCATATTCGCTGATACGTGCCATTAGGCTGTTAGAAATAAAGAACCGCAAATGATGTCTGGTAACTTACACCCCCCTGTTGATCAGGTATGTCATAGTCATAGGTATATAGTATATGCAACAGCGTGATGTGTTTACAGTTTACAGAGATAGCAATGGTTATCTGGACCCCAAAACATATGATCTGAAATGGCATATTATATAGTCACAGGACCTCTGGCATTGGTTAATTCAATTTTGATCGTTGATCGATCCTCTTCGACTGCCGTTTAACACCAATAGATCTACATATGTAATAATAATTTCTAATAATATTTAATGTGTATAGCTATATAAATAAGGACCTAACTTAAGTTAATACTTTTGTTTTAGCAATTAATACTATACTAGACTGAGGAAATTTATAGTATAGGTTAAAAGATACATATGTAAACCTGGTAAAGTAACTGTAATTTAGACCAATCAAACATTATGACTTTTCACTATCCCGCTAGCAATAATTTGCATTTGGTAAGTATATTTGGCTTTGATACAGTGCGAAGAAGAAAATTCATTGGATATGTATGTATGACTTTATCGTTTTATATTTTTGAACCTGGAATATTAGTGGACTGCACTGCACGCAAATAAATGTAGAGCTGCTTTGTTTGTTTTTGGCCCTATCTTTTTATTATCACAAACTACATTATACGTATATTCACTAGTATGTACTTTATTAGGATATAGTGTATTTCATTTTATTTTATGGTATGGTATGGTATGTTTTATTACATTAAATTATATTGCATTATATTATATTATGGTTCAGTGTATGAGACTATTCCTATAGTGTGTTCATTTATTTTTACATATTGACCAATGATATTATGATTGACACATGATATTAAAGTTTCAGGATCAGAAACGAAAAAGTTTATTATTTGTACGGTTTGGCGACCACGAGATCTACATGATGTTACTAATTCTGAAGATTGTGTGGGTAACTGTTGCAACTCCACATTCTGCTGCCATTCTATTTTCTAAAATATCTAATCATTTTAAGACTATTACACCTTACTATACTATACTATACTTATACTTTACTCTACTTTGCTTTACTATACTATTACATTCTCTCGATATTTTGATGGTAGGTGCCCACCATTGGCTGAATGTCACATTGTAACCTAACCGTATTATGCAGAGGTGACTTGGCAGGCCAACAATTTTACGAACGTAGATCCATGATTATGCCATGCACTGAAGATATATTCTCGGAACTGCGATCTGTGAAAGCTACTCTGGAACATATGAAACAACAGGTGGAGAGTCGTGATGCCCGCTTCCCTACAATACGGAGTTGTTTGAAGGTCACTATCTCTTTCTATCACGCCTAATTTCCTACTTAGCTTTATTAATTGCATCCAAGTCTCAATCGTGTAGACTTAGCCAATACTTAAATTAAACTACTTAGATTAATTGAACAACAGTTTATGTGCTAAAAACCCAGCCAATTACAGGTTGGTTCAGGATTATGTATACTGTTTATTGAGCTCAAGGTTAACCAATAGGGTTGCACATAAGGATGATGTTTACCCACAACTGATTACGAAATGCCACATTAATTTTACCACGTACTAGAATAATCCATGCATAATGTGAAAATTATATACCTAATATAGTAATATATACCTAATATGGTAATGCATACCACATTTAATCTTATTGCATACTGGACTAATCCATATGACACTTTCTTTGTTGTATTATTACCATTCTTCTTTTTTATCTTTCTGAATCTATATTCCTTGTTATGTTATGCTATGTTTCCACACCCTATCATATAACCGGTAAGTGAGAGGTTATAGAGGTGAGAGATAGATTTACTAGCTTGTCTTCAGGTGTCAGTATAAACCAGTACAAGGTTGCAATCTCTTTCTTTCCTATCTTTCTATGTCTATATTCCCTGCTATGTTTCTAAACTGTATGGTAGGTGAGAGGTGAGATATAGATAGATTCTTTTTATTCTTGCAAGTATGATGAGATAGCTTAGGTTTTCTTATGTTTTTTATGAATTACGTCATTCTCATTGGCTTAGATCTACATTAAAAATTAATGTTATTCAAAAAATAGTGAAAATAACTGTTTTAAAAGGTGAAAACCCTAAATAATTTACTGGTTTCTCTTTAGGAGCCAGTTAAAGGTTGCAATCCCTTTCTTTCTTGCTTTATTTCTTCTCTTTTTTTTCTGATTTTTCAGTGTCCGTATGTATCCCATGCTATATTTTTATACGATATAGCAAATAAGAGGTGAGATATTAGATAGAGACCTAATAGTGGGTGTTCAGGTGTCAGAATCTTCTGGAGATCAATTTGCACCTTTTCCGGCCAGAGGTTAGTTTCTCTTTGCACGTACCCATACCATGCTGTATAGTACCTCGTATATTATGTTTATTTTTTCTCACCATATTAATGTTATCCTATACTCCTCCCTTTCCTGTCTACCTTGTTATCCTCCAATATTTTTATATGCTGTGATAACTCCATAGTATAATCCTTTAGATGTACTTATGTGTATTGTGTATATAAAAATGTATGTATGTATGTTACCTCACAATATATATCTAATCATCCCATGTATGACGCATATGGTTACTCCTAACCAAGGCTGTATTACGTGCATTTCATTTGGCTCACTCTCACCATCCTAAGTAAATTGAGCTTAACACTCGTATTTTTTTTTAGTGTCACCCACCCATCCTTCCCCATAACTGCCTTAGTACATAAACTGGATACTACGTATTATACACAGTTATAGGTAAATACATTATTAAGATCCCAGGTTCATCCAGCCTTTTACCTACAAACCCCTTACCATCTTTCTAATCTTGTAAACATACATGATATATGATATCTGCCTCAGTATGAACCTATAATGTATATTGTGCCAAAACTAACTAATATACATGTAGAGAGAGAGTGAATAAGGAACTCTCTTTCAAGAATATATATATTAAAATAGGAAGATAGAGAAGGTGATTAGTAGAGATAAAGCATAAAATCCACGAAGTCATTCTGACCTTCTTCTACCCAGCATCAGTAGAGGATGATCCCATACTTAATATACTGTCGGCACGCTTTGAAGCCGTTGAGGAGAGGCAGAAAAGAATAGAAACGCTTCTAGAGGACATGATGGCCCGGCTACAGCTACCTGTTGTTCCTTCTGATGGACACACCTCCCCCACCCCACTCCTTTAGCATGTATTAAAATTTAATCTACCCATCTACCAGCACGGTAAATATTGTCTTGGGTTTTCATTTGCATATGGTACGTTGTACTACACTAGATTAAGATCCGGTATATATATGGTATACTAGTATACGGTGTATTGATAAATATGCAGAGGGTTTGTAAGTCTCTTGTAAATCTTGGTGCATTAATATATAGTGACGTCACTAGACTATCTTAAGAGATGCCTTAGGTGTAATCGGATATGCCTCTCACTAGAGCAAACCTGTAGTTGTAATGGAAAGGATGCAACTTATGTTTTTCTCACGTTACTTTTCTCTGTTGAGCCCGACTTTTCTATGAATTTCTCCAGACTAATAGTCATGATTGCAGATGGGGAGTAGTTCAATAATTATATTGCAGTTATAGAAAGGCATTTTCACTTTATAGCAGTGCTGATCGTCCCATCTCTCGAGCTCTGCATGTGTAGTAGTTATTAGTTATTATCTCCTTGTGTTGTAGTTATTATCTCACTGTGTTATAGTTACTATTTTACTGTATTGTAGTTCTTCTCACAGTTTGTGGTAGTTATTATTTCACTATGCTATAGTTCTTACCTCATATTCCGGACGGCAGCAGACGATTGCAAGCTGAGAATCAAAACCATGGAAAAAGATTCTTAATGCCTTGCTGTGGAATTGTACCTACCGGTCCTGTTGTAGATAGATATTTCTGTACCCATAATATAAAACATATGGTATATAGACTAAATATAGACTAATTAATGACTTACTATTGGTTAATTATGACCAACTATTTTGACCTATCTTGTATATGTAGCTATCTATATTCAACATCATTCCCATAACCTGCTACTGAAATGGTACACTTAAAGCCTCAATAGAACATGTTCCTTTACATCTGATTATTTGAATTTGTACACCCCATGCTTAGTTAACTGAGTTTTACTGAGCTTATGTTTTCATAATTATGATAATAAATACCTAGAAAAATTTTTTTTTTTTTTCGCCCCCTCCTTACCAAAGTACTATAAAAAATGCACACCAAAGGCTATGGTTGGTTCTATAGGACGTCTTTTACCTGTCAGACTATAGAAAAAATTCTTTATGCTATATTGTACTATACTATACTGGATTATACTATCCTGTCAATATCGTATCGGAAAAAAGATAGAACAATTATTTTCCTCTAATTGGCCCTGAGTGTAATCATTGGTCAATCTTAATCTATTACCATTTATAACCCGAAAAACGTAAAAATGAAGCTAAAATGTTCTACCCATCCATATTCATGATATTTATAGTTAAGTGTAATTATGAATTTTATTTAAAGCAATCTATTGGTAAACATATTTAAATGCTTCTGTAACCAATCATACTTCTCATTTATTATATCCATCTTGCCTTCAGATAGCCCATTGATTAAGCCAATTGTTTTTTGTTTACATCTTTTTTATTATTTTAACAAATTATTTACCAGTGCTCTGGTCGGCTTCCCATGTAATCAATGGTCAATCTTAATCTATTCCCATTTATATGACCCATCCATATTCATGATATTTATAGTTAAATGTACTTACAAAATTTATTTAAAGAAATCTATTAGTAAACATATTTTAATGTTACTGTAGCCAATCATGCTTCTCATCTATTATATCCATCTTGCCTTCAGATAGCCCATTGATTGAGCCAATCGTTTTTTGTTTACATCTTTTTTATTATTTTTAAGTTCCAGTTACTGTGCCATATTCCCAAGCACAGTCAACGCACATTTGTCTTTCATATTCCGTTAATTATTTTTTAACATAAAACCGCATAGTAAAAATTTGATTGTGCGTGCTATCATAATTGTCTTCCTTTCTTTTTCTCAAAACAAAAATGGAGGAACTTAAATTGGATGTGCCACTGGCTCCAGTCTTTAAGAGACTTGACCCTCCTCCCAGGTCAGGTTTTCAGACAAGATAATAAATAACCAGTCTGTAGTTATCTTCTGATTTCACGCTTATTGTCACTTGGTGTGGCTACAATATAAAAATGGTTTGGTTAGCAATCGATTCGTGAAATAAAACTATCTGTATATCTTAGTTTTGGCTCCTTTTTTATTCTGTCTCCCCAGGGGCTTGTATACGTACATATATACGAGCTGCCACTAGTTGTTCATCACGCACATACCTTTTCCCCTACATTTGTTTTATTATGATAGCTTCTGCTTTGAACACCTCAAAGCCAACTACTCTAACCACTGTACGTTGTATGTATTACCCTATAGGCTCATGTTGGGCCCCGGTCCAAGCAACGCACACCCGCGAGTCTACCAGGCCATGGCAACGCCCCAGGTAATGACAGAATTTAAACATATTAGCTGCTGTATATAGTAAATATGCTAATAGTCTTAACCTACTATTGTGTAATATATATATGGGCTTAATCTGATAAAGTAACATTAGTTTACTGTATTCAAAATATAGAAAGTAAATGTATAAATTGAATTTAAATGCGTAAGAAGTTTTATGTGGTTTACTGGTGTAATTAAGTTCAAACTTCATTATGGAAGTGGAAGTGAAAAATTATTCAAGGGCCAAATGCAGTTTAAGAATATAAATCTATAAACCAGCATAATTTTTAAAAAAGAATAAAGAAGGGAATAGATTGAATTGGATGGATAAAATATCATATATATAATGTGAATAAGATCAAGCTGGACCAGGGTTTGGTAACCGTATTTATTTATTATTTACATGTATATATGTATATATATTATTATGATCCATCTGACTTGGTTGTGTGAATGTTCTGATTTTTATTTTTTTCGGTGCATCTATATACACCCTTGCCTACTAAAAACAAAATTTTAAAAAAAAACCTTAATACAAATAGAAGGTTGCAGAAAAGAGTAGATAATTTTTTAAAAGTATTTATACTGATTTAAACTTTTTTAATAAGTTGAAACTGAGGACATACATTAATAATAACTAGTGCAAACAGTTTGGGTTTATTGCATGTAGATAGAAAGAATGAAAAATAAAATTAGTCCTGTAGTTAAGCCCTAGTAGTTAAAAGTGCAGCAATAAAAGAATAGATAAAAGAAAAACGTGTTTGTGTGTAATCTTATACCCAAATTTTGTGTGAAAGACAGTAATAAGATGAACTATAGCATATATATATATATATGCGTGTTTTATGTTATAGGTCATATATACTATATTTTGTATGGTATATGTTACATCATGTATGCTATATATTATAGGTCATAAATTATGGGTTATATAGTATATACCATATAAAAATAGTGTTTATAATCAAGATGTTCTCTGTAGGTAGGGCACATGGACCCACATTTTCTGCAACTCATGGAGGAGACTATGGCAATGCTACGTTATGTGTGGCAGACCAAGAATGCATTTACTGTTCCAGTTAGTGGAACAGGAAGGTAAGGGGCTACAGGTATATGTATACATAATGCATTTTGTTAATGATTAATTTAATAGACATAATATGGATTTTTGGCAAATTGAAGGTATAAAACGTAATAGTATCTTCTTTGTTTCTTTTCCCTCTGCACTTTTTCTTGTATCTTTTATTTCAACTTTTGTTTTATTAATTTGCTTTTGTTATTTTAAACCCATATAAAACGGTAATTGACAAAGTAACTGAAAAATACATAAATGGAGAGACTGGATTCAAGTTAATATATACATACGTAGGTAAAAATATACTGGGTCTATCTGTGTTTGTCTTATTAGGGATTGTAAAATGGATGGAGGAAACAAAATTTCAAATTCAAAAGAAGTATATAAAATTATGCTGCAACTTGACATTTTTCATCCTTCTGTTTACTACAGTAATATACAATACACATCGCTATAAGGTTATTCGTTTTACACTTGCCACAATTAAAACAAATCTCTTTCAGTGGCTGTTCAACAAAAAAAATAAAGGCTAAAGGTTAGCGTATATGTTTACTTGTTCATTTGTTAATTTTGTTTTCCATGACCATTCAACTCATTATCCTTTTAGTGCCGCTTGGGAGGCTGCGGTAGCCAACCTAGTGGAACCTAATGACAAGGTGCTGTACTGCATTAACGGTTACTTTGGTCTGCGTGGTGTGGATATGTGTTCTAGGTAAGTTGTAAGAGTATGATATGTGGTACAGATAAAAGATATAATAGTAAAATAATGTGTTATGGGATAGGATCATGCTGATTGATATGTTCGTATAATAGAAAGAAGCATTTACATAGTCCCACAATCATTTATAATACGGTAAAAAATGAATAACTCAGTCAGTTTGACTACTATATATAGGGTATACTATCGTATTACCACTTGTATGGAATTAAAAATAATAGGTAAAGCAGTGGGGTGGGGGAGAGTAAAACACGCTAAAGCATTGCTCCAAGCTGTCTGAAAAGGAAACGAGACAGATTCTCTATGTGTACTTGTGACAAATAATTTATTTAAATTATCTGTTTCTAATATTCTTCTAAACCTAACACATTTAGATTGAGTTAGCGTACAACATAACTACTTAAATAAATGTATACGCCACGTTTACAAACAAAAACCCTATCCCAGAACCAGTCTGGGCCCAGTTTTTATACTTTATTCGAGGTGGTATTAGCTAATAGAATTCCAATAGGGATCGTTAATAACAACATAAAGGTTGCACAAAATTAACTAATCTCACTACGTATTAGAACAATCAATATGTGACAGTATTTTATAGAAGATAGATAATACAGTAGTTAACGTTTTATGTTTGTTTTCTAGGTACGTAATAAACTCTACATTATTCCTCAACTCATCAGGTTTCTTTGTATGCATATGTATTAGCACTCGTTCATTCTTTTTATAAGTTAGGGAAAGACAAAATAAGATAAGTAGACAATATAGTATAGTATAGCAAGACAGTAATGGGAAATAGTTATACTAAATGCGGTTCATTATAAAGCTAGGGACACCAGTTTCAAATAGATCCCCTTGGAGTGATTGTCGTTGATCTGGTAATAGTGATTGTAATTAACATAGTATACTATGCCACATAGATATGGAGCCCAAATGAAGATCATCACTAAACCCTGGGGTGAAATCTTCTCTTTAAAGGATATCAGAGAGGCTATGGTAGAATTTAAACCCACAGTACGTCAATGTCAACCTCAGTCACATATAGCTCTTTAATATACCAACTGTACTCTTGCCATCTGCTTTGTACTCTATCCTTATTTTACTATATTGCAGCTTTGCCGACAAATACACACGCTTTTTATGTAATCTCTCTGATAATATATATAGCTATTTCTACAGATACACTATTCTTTGTTTTCTTTCTCCAATGCACCTATTAATCTTGACCTTAACTGTGATGTTTCATTTTCTATCTTGTTGATAGCCATGTTTATTCTTCTCAAGGTTTAAGCCTGTGCATTTTCATTTGGCATTTTCATTCTCTATTTATGCTTTTTTTTTTCTCTCTCTCTTTTTCCATTATCTCCAGTATGTACATATAATTCAGTGCATTACTGTTAACTATCTAATATGTACATCATCATCTACCATTCACGTTGTTTCTTTGTATTTTTCCTTCACCCCGTCTCCTTAACTTCAACACTTTCCCTTTATTGGTTATTCCTTAATATCCCTCTCCCCTTATTGGCTATTTTTTAATACCCTTCTAACTTTTTGACTATTCCTAATATCATTTTTTCTTGGTTGGTTATTCTCTTGCTCTCAACACTTTTCTATTGTTTTATTATTCTTATCACTTTATTCCCACAGATACTTGGCCTAGTACATGCTGAAACCTCAACGGGAGCTGAACAACCAATGGATGGTAGGCCTGTCTAACATAGCTTTACAGCATAAATACTAGATAATGCTCACTTGGTTATAAGACGTCTAATCCTATCATCTCTCTTTCATTATTCTTTGTTTTCTAACTGCTTCATACAATTTGTTCCTCCTTATTGGCTCTTTTTAAATTCGCTTATGCATGTACATACACGTACACCTCTCTCTCCCTCTCTGCATATAGGCATTGGGCAGCTTTGCAAAGAACACAACTGCCTTCTCCTTCTGGACACTGTCACTAGTATTGCCGGGTTACCAGTGTATGTAGACAGGTGGGGGGTGGATGCCTGCTATGCAGGCGGTCAAAAATGTCTGTCCTGTCCTCCTGGTATTTCCCCGCTGACCTTTAGCCAAAGGGCACTAACCAAGATGAACGCTAGGACCACACCGGTATATTGCTCCTGTATACACATCTCTATACCCTTATACAAACATACATACATACTCCTATACCTATATGCTTACTACTATGCTTACGTACATACATGAACCTCTCTATGCATAATATCGCTTTAGCAACTACAAGTTTTTTATTATCTGCTTCATTTCCCTCAACAACCCAAATCCACTAAAACACATAACAGAGGCACCATTTTTCTTTTTGTCGTCTCATCTTTTCTTTTTTTAAAAGAGTAATAGTGTGTTTGGTGTGTAGTTGAAAGTATATGATAAAGGTTAATAATGCATGTAAGGTTTATTGATGGTAAACACATCAACACTTCAGGCCTACCATAAAATACAGGTATATAATATAGTATATGTCTGTCGTATGATATAAGTGCATAATATAGTGTATGTCTGTATTCATATAGGTACAGCTATAAATCCATGTATAGCATATATATGACAGTGTCAGCAAGGCCTTGGCGGGTATTGTCTTATAGTATTGCTTCCATGGCTACATATTGATATATTGATATATGTTTATTTATACAAACAGTCCTCTATCTAATAAACCGTCTCGGGTATGTTACTATCACTGTTTCTGATAGACTATGTCAATAACAATATAAGTAAAGTAAACAAATAACGCAGTGCTTTCGCACCTCTTACTAACTACTAACAGACCAGTCCATTTGTACTCTATAGGTAGCGAACTGGTATCTGGACATGAACATGATAGCCAAGTACCTGTTCTCCCCTGGAGGTGCTCCCCGTACCTACCACCACACCGCCCCTATCAGTATGGTCTATGCCCTGCGAGAGGCCCTGTGCCTGGTAGGGGAAGAAACATTGCCTGCCGTATGGGCTCGCCATAGGCTAAATGCTGGTACTGGTTTATTCATACTTAACCTCCCAACTATTTTTGTTTTATTTCCTTTTCTATTTTCTTTCTATCTATCCTTTCTCTCCTTTTTCCATTAATTTATATCTAGTCACATCAGTACCAGATGGTTGTACATTTATTTTGGTGCAGGTTTCTCGTATACAGTAAATACATAACTTATTTTAAGATATATATTAAAAGGTTTTTCTCTCTTTCTCTCCCTTCTCTTTCATTCCTTATAGTCTATGGTTTACTCTTATTTTATCTTTTTTTTCCCCCCTTTCGCTTATTGTCTATGTTTATCATAAGAAATATCTTCTTTTTCTCGTTTACATACACGCTTTCTCTTTCTGTCTTCACTCATACTCTTCTCCCTCCCCTTCCCTATACTGTTTTTTTTTAATTACATTTTCTCACTGGTATTTCCTTTCTAGGCATATAACACATATACATATATACTGATACATATACAAGCCATCACTAACACTTAGGCCTGATCCATAATCAGAGGCCTTGTGGACTGGTCTAGAGAAGATGGGACTGACTCTACATGTTAAGATTGAGCATCGCCTACCCAGCCTTACTACTGGTATAATACATATACATACATACCGCTCTTGACCAAACTTGTTTCAACTCAGTCCTCCTATTTTATCTTTCAATGTCGATTATTAGCTTTATTTGTTTTTCTCTTTATATTTCGTTATAATTCCAATTATACTTTTATTTTTATTTCTATTATTATTTCTATTGCAATGTCTATTTGTTTGTCCTCTCCTCTGCACCTCTTATGATGTGTATCTTGTCCTAGCCTAACCTATACTATACAATGCTATACTGTACTATGTGCACAGTGTGTATTCCTGAAGGCATTGACGGTAAGGCTGTGACTACCTACCTTTTAGCGAAATATAATCTGGAAATAGGTAACGGTCTTGGTGAGCTTGCAGGAAAAGGTAGGTAGTGGTATGTTGGCATTCATATTATAATGTAGTTTCTATAATCCGCAGATATAAAATTATTGCAAATAACTATCATAAAGGTGAAGAGGAAGATGTTTAGATGCCAATTGTAAGTGAGAGATATAAAGATGGAAAAATGAAAAATAAAGATACTAGCAGTAATAGATTGAATTATTGCTAGGTATAGAATATGTATAGTATAAGAAGATTATAAATCCCAAGAAGGAGGAAAACATAGGGTTGTGAGGTACTTCATAGTATATAATTGGCATTAAATGTTAAATAAATTTGGGACGGGGAAGGGAGGCTAACTCGTAGGATAAATAGGGTAAATAGTAGGATAATATAAACGGCTTTACATATGGAAAAAAACAGAGGAACGGGTGAGTAAAAGAAAGAAAAGTAGTATAGAAAGAGGAAAGAGATAAGAGATAGTAAACAAAGAAGCGAGGATGTGAAAGGGAAGGGTACGTTAAGGTAAGGAATAGAAATAATAATAAACAACAAATGGGTTGAAAGAAATTCTCCTTGAATACATGTAGATTTTTCCAACTGACTTATATTTCTTTATCTCTCGATCGCTCTATCCCTCTATCGCTTTCATAGTTTGGAGGGTTGGGTTAATGGGCTACAATAGTCGGCCAGAGGTGGTTCAGACTCTTTTGGCATGTCTGAAAGACGCCTTGCTACAGCAGGTATGTTCTGCTTTAGCCCTACTCATCATCCCATCACAGCCACTGTTACTACACGTTCACAAGTACATGTAGTAAGGCATAACAAATAACATACACACTATGTCACATACCTACGTAGATATTCAGGCAATATTTAAACAAAACCCAATCCAACACATTGCATCACAGTCTTACATTACACATCTCTCATACACGTCAAAAATTGGTATGATAGTGGGATGGTGCTACCTTATATTTATTATTATTCAATATATAATATATTTCACATCTATATCAAATTACGTATACGTAACATGTACAAGTTATCATGAAACATCTAGATATAATTTTAAATATAAAAGTGTACATATTTGATCCTACATGCGTTTCAACACAACATTGAACATTTATATACACGTATACCTATTATGTTTTATGTACATATACTACATATACATTATGTCAACTCCTGAAGATAACGAAGTATGTAACCTTCAAATTTTGATTCCAATTGAATCAAATCATACATTGGAATATATGCACTATTATTGTATAAATTCCAACACAATCACCAGTGCCAAACCACCATATATCTAGACCAAGCTTAGCATATATCCAGTCTGTTCTATTCAAAGTATATATTTATGACTTTTGTTTGTTCTTTCTCTTAGACTATACCAATTATCCAATTATTCATTTGATTAACATTTGTGACATATTAATTGATAATTTAATTGGCAACAAAATGACTTATTATCGTGTTACATACAGATAAACAACACGAACTACTTATCCTTTCCCTTACAGACTATAGTTAAAGTCTATTATTATAGCATTACAATATCAATCAACCCACTAATTTCCATTTTCTAACAGGGGTACAAACTTCCTACCTGTGCTTGATACATACCTATTACCTTCAAGTGACCCCTGCGTTATGTTTTAACACTTATAATGCTTCTTTCCTTCTCCTAGTGTTATACCTCTTGTTAATATTTCTTTGTATCCATTATTCTTTTCTTTCATTTAAATGTGATTCAAGTTATTATAAATAAAAGCAGCCTCTGTTATACTGAATTCTATTTGGCATACAGTGTGTTTGTCTTTCTCTCGTTGGGCTAAATAGTTATCATTAGGTAGGAGACAAGCTAAATCCTTTGTGTTTTCTGCTTATAGGACACACTATTGTTCTGAACTCAGAGATGCTTTAAACTACTTAGTTCCAACAAAGTCTATCACGTTCTGTCTATTGTCTAGTGTTAGTAAGATAATACAATTACATACAACATGCTCATTGAGGTTGTATTGTACCACGCACAACTCTACATATACTTGGTAGGACTGTTATAATTGCCGGTAGTAGCCAGTTCTCCAACCTGATTACTTTTATAACATTATTACTATGCAGTACTTACTTGCTCTTTACTGACATAGTTATAAAGTTCATAGTTATTTATTTATTGGTTACTTGTTAGTCAATATAATATATGGTTACCATATGAAATAATATCTATATATAGACAATATAAAGAGATTTTAAAGCATTATTCAATAATTTATGTTAGATTTGGTTAACATTGCCTGGATCATTTCAGGTGTATAACTTGGTGAATTGGCATGTTGTGTTCCATTCATTATTCTTTCCTGTTAGCTACCTTCATCATAAGAAGATAGCAATGAAAAACGATATGGAATGCTTCTGTTTATTGTACAAAAATAACTGTATAACTGTATGTTTCTATGGGAACTTGAATTGTTATTAATAATACCCAATAACTACTGGCACTTTTTCTAGGTTCATAGCTGTATATGGTCAAGTCAAGACAGATATAAGATTTCTGTATCATAGTACAGGGTGGCAGCCGACTATTTTCAAGCAGAAAATTTAGAATATAAACTGTATAGGGTTTATTCGGTATCACTACAAAATAAAGAGTCCCTGGCGTGTCAGACAAATGCTCTACAATTTCTAAATATATCATTTTGTATATATACTACATCAGAACCCAACATTAACTAATTAGATAACAATAACTATAGTTACTTTGTCTATGTTGTATATGTAGCTAGACCTGATAACTTGTGTGTTACTAACATTATCATACCTAGGGGAAAGTCGTACTAAAATATCTGTACAGTCTGCATCATTCCAGGCATGACATGCTGTGTATTTAAAAAACATAGTAAATAAAGACGTAAAGCAAAATAATATTTCAAATAAGTCATGTAATATATTTTCGTATACGTTCTCTTAGGACGCTGAAGGTCTTTAAGGTTGTTAATGTAAGACCTAACATAAATGCATTTTCTTTCTTAAGTGTTTATTATCAGTACCAGATTGATCAGAAATAGTCATCATCCAATTAAAATCCTTGGAAAATAAACCAATAGATTTCTCCTAACCATTAATCGAGTATTGTTAGAATCCACGTGTATGTTTACGTCTAAACATATGTCAAACAAATGCGACTGCAACAGTTTAACAATATTACTAGTAGTAAACTCGCACGTGTCTTTTTGATGACAGAAGAGATCGGATTAGAAAATAGCGTTCCCCGGCTTTGTAGAAACGAGAAAAACATAAGGTAAACATTTTCAGTCAATGTTTTAAGTCATTACTCGGACAATGACGCATGTCAGGTAGCGGACTACAGTGTAAACAAGCATTAGAAGCCTTGTCACAACCACACAGTCCTTAATTTATAAATATTATTCTAAACACGTGAGCCAGCGAGACTGAATTCGGATAAACAGTATGCTCTATGCCTTATATGGTCTACAAAAGTTAATCTCAATCCGAGTCATTTCTAGCAAACACTGTTTTCTGCTGAGAATAGTGTTTGCTGTCTGGTTAGAAAGTTTCCTTTTCCTCTTTATTGTCTAGACATACAGCAAGGGGCTAACAAAAACATGCGGGCTGATTGTTCCAATGTTTTTGTACCCACCATGAGTATGTGGTACTATGGTTTACCTCAATAAATGACCCCTGCATACGTTATCCCTCTTACCAAAAAGCGCCAAAACCGGCCAAGGAGAAATACAATAGGCAATATATGCGAATTTAATCTGTCGGGAATGTACATGTACAATAAGAACATTTGCTTTCCGCTCTATTGTTGATAATAATGTTTTACAAGAAAATTTTGAAACGAAAAATCATGATATTTCATAATATCGATAGATATTTAAATCAATTAAAAACTGATAACAATCCATAAAGCGGTGGTCATCACTCAGTCAAATCTGTAATACAGGAGCTGGTGAACTAGTCATCAGTAACATCTCTAACTGCGTTCAGGCACAATTAGCACTATCACAAAAATGGCTTCTTAGGTAAACCGAAATCTCAGATTCCTCACACCAATACTGAAATATTAATAGTAAATATATATTAATTAATATTATGAATCGTTATGTATTCAATTATTTGGGCTGAAACGTTTCTATTTTTGGTTTTAGCATTATATACAGCTTCCTTGGGGGTCATAATAGCTATTTCCAGACTTGTTAGGTGGGAAAATGACAACTAATCGTTTATTAAACATTAAATCTAACTATTTATTGGTTATTAATATTAACAATCAGCAACTATTATAAAAGTAACTATGTAAGAAAGCTAAAAGGACATTTCTGGGGTTAGAACGGCAAAAAATTCTAAATCAAAAAACAAAGAAAAGAATAATCTAGATAGTCTTAGGGCAGCAGAACTGTAGTCCAAACGCTTGGTCTAGTATATTCTGGATTGATCAAACCAATGCGTTTACATAGTGAATATTCAAAATTATGTCTCATGAATCGAACTACTGTCTCCTTACCTACTCATACATAGACCACATTATCCCTTTAAATATGACTTGAGTTTTAAATATTAAAGAGCGATTACATGTAATATGGAACTAGTACAAATATATGAAAGCAAAGCATTTTACTTCAAATGATAAGGTGCACGGTGCACAAAGAATAAAAACTCGTGCAAGATTCTCAAGTTCAAGTTATTGCTAGAATGGATGCTAGTCTGCTATTTATTTTTATTTTTGCGATCTGCCCAAAGCTTCCAGCCCCATTTTTTCTCTGTTCATACATAAACTGTTGTGAAAGTACTCTCTGCTGATAATGTCTATATATGCTTCACTAAACATCATCCTTTATAAAATATAGAATAATACATAACTTCGAAAGTTGGTACTAATAAAAAATAGTCTTATCTAGCAACTGCAATTCACACTGGAAAAATGTAATATTAGTAGAGCCTAGAAAAAATTGAAATAATCTCTAATAAATTTTAATTCGTACATATTGTAAATACTGTTGCGATATATCTTGACAAAGTTCGTTGTAAGTGCTAAAACTACCCAATATAACTCCTTTATATGCACTATCTTGGCGATATTGCCTATTGTAGTTCCTAGTCACCTAAGATGCATTCTTTATTTTGGCTTTATTTCTAGGCTTATAAATTGTCCTGTCCCAATAATAATGTCAACTGTGCTAATCATTCTGGTAAGGGTTGTTGTGGCCTAGTAAGAGATATTTTTCAAAGGGTACTATCTCTATGCTACTATTCTCCTTTCCAGTTCTCAATATAGCTAGGGTGCCTGTGGAGCCTTCCTTGATATGAACACTGTATGCCCGTCCAGTTTATAATATCAACTATTTAGTTAGGGTTATATGGTTATAACCTCATCTCATCCTACACTGACTAATTAAAGTTTAGCTAGCTAAAGCTTTTTAATTATAGTAACTTATGTCTAGGGGGCTTTTTTTTCCGATAATCAACACATCAGGTTGATCAATATATTTATGGCTAACTAAATGTCGATTTAGAATAGTATTACCAATATCAATTATAAATTTATAGCAAAATATTCTTCAATTTTGTTTTACTCATTCTAAATAATATAAAATAAGTTGATTATGCCATATTGAAAAATTATGCAATAAATTTATAATTTGTAAAATGCGCTACACCAACTGCAAAAAAAAAGTACAGCATTTGCATATATGGAACAGTTAGAGAGTTGAAAAAAACTCAATATTGAGGGTAAGAACATATTGTATAATCTTTGAAGGCAAGTATTATTATGATATTTAGTCTTCCGTAATTATATACATGTAATTTTAGGCTGGAAGTAATTAATATAAATGCTAGTAACTTGCAATGTTTAACACTATAGCATAATAATGATTTAAAGGCCTAATCCGTGTTTACGTACACGCTGAAAACAGGTCAAAATACCAAAACGAATAATCAGACAAATTTAAATATACAGGACAACTATGTGTGCTAATGCTAAAATTTTGATAATTAATTTACTCGTCAGGTATAATTATTTAGCATAGTAGTATCTGTCTCAGATAAATCATTCGGCATATCATTAAAATTTTCTAGGATTGTATATTCATTTATGAAGTCAACACTAATCTTAGTCAATATATGTAATGTTAAGTACGTGGCAGATACATCTTGTATGCTGAAATTCATTATATTGCAGATTTTGATCGCATCTATGTGCTATATTTTATTCAATTAGAATTCTAGTTTAAAGATTGATTTACATAGAGAGATCACGTAACCAATTGTCATGGGATTAAATTATTGTTACGTTAAGTACATGTTATCTTGGCACTTTCTTTCAATGTTTTACTTGCTAGTGCTGCCATCTACATGTTTTTATAGTTTTGTTATGACATTATGTAGACCACATGTTTGTAATATGCGAGATATTTGCCAATAATGTATGTAAGTTATGTGTCGGGCTACACTAGAGAAAAATCCTTTTACTTAGATGGCGTGCTAATAAAATCAGTTCTACCCTAAAAATTGACAGAGCTGAAAGCAAATCTAGTTATATTCAAGCCAGAAATATGAGGCTTCACAAAGTTGACAAAAGCCAGGACTGCACTGTATTAGACGTCCAATGCAACACAGCACCTCCTCACCCACCCTATAGTAATAACATCCAAATATTGCAAAACCTAGCTGCTTTTTAACCAGCAGTGAGTACTTAGTCAGTGTTTAGATGTGATCTAATAGATTAGCTTTGAAATCCAGCACCTCAAACTAAAAAAACTATATGGCTTAGATCCAACTGCGCCAACACACTGAGGCTATTTCACTCTACTAGGTCAGACTACGGTTTAAAGTAAAAATCTGTAAATATCATTTTGTTTTTTCTAACCAAAGAGCACAGTAAACTGCTTCGGTTTTCCAAGAATACTCTTGAGGTCCTTCAAAAACTACTTTATGAATGCATGAGATCTTATCTCATTCAAAGCAAAATTTGCTTTTATTTCACTACTACGTACACTTCCAGAAATATAAGGTCATACTATACCTTAAATCAGTAAATACTAAATGGTTATAAAACACTTAAAATTTTACAGGCAAGATACTCAAGCGCTACAATGCGAACACTAATGTTGAGTTGTATTCCAACAAAATTCAACCCACTAAGCAGAGTATAAAAGTGATGTTCAGCATGCAACATAATATTTTTGTCATATGATACCTCCTCTTAAGTGTCATAGCGGATTCAGTACTACATTATCAAAAAGCAATTTAGTTTAAAGGTAGTTATAGCCTCAACCATGTTTTCCGCCCTAATTTTAAAATATCATTATTGCAATTACAATTAATTAGATGTATTCTATATTAAACTATTATTAGCCTTCGTTAAATCATTGTCTATAATTGAAGAAATGGTATTTATTAACCACTTAATGGGATGTTTTTTTTTAATTGGTCCTCAGTCTTGACCTATTTTTTTATCCAAACATACTAATCTGTCAATAAGGCACTATATGTAAAGCAAGGGTTCCTAACAATTCTTTGCGTATTGTATCAAGTTCATAATACTAGCACCATAAGGACACCTGAACACACCTCAATGACAGGGTGCATACGAGGCCAAAGAATAGTCTAGTAGATAGGTCCTGGAAGCTTAACTGATCTTGACAACCAACAAAAAAAATGCAGTCAATATACCATACAAATAAGCATATCCTTAGATATGTCCATTTATGTAGGTTTAATATTCAACCTTTTTGGCTACAGCTTAACTAATCGCTATTGTTAGTCATATCCCTACAAAGATATGGGCATCAATTCTTCAGGCAAAAAAGAAATGTAAAACAGATAGGTACTAACTTCATTTATTGTATTTAGAAACTATTATACATATTAGAGGAGCCAATATTTTAGCATGATAAGAAGTAGCCGATTTTCATTCATTATTTTAGTTTTCACATTTATGCAATAAGAAGTGATATTCCAACAGTTTGGATAAATAAAATTAATCGTATACCACAAACCCAGCGTCTTGGACCTAAAAATCACACAGGAACATAGTCCATATAGCATATACCAGACTTTAGACCTGTATTATAAAAAAGTTTTTGCATAACATATGCCAGCTAGAGACCCACTAAGCCTGAAAGCCTAACACTCAGCGGGCTCAACCTTGTCCGTCTTGGGCACAAAGTTCTTAGCAAAGGTCTGAGCCACGAGAATGGGCCACACCAAGGTAGCCTCAGTGTAGATCTATAATCAGGAGGTAAGTTAGCAATATGCAGATATATATATGTACGTGAAGATGGCCTAATTCCAATATGAAGATCTATTTATATATGCGCGCTTCTATCTCCTTTCCTTACTTTGTCACTTGTTGTATAAGGAGGTGGCATGAGAATGCAACAATAAAATAAAAACACATAACCAGATTTACGAATAAATCTTTCGTGTTACGGACATTCACATCCCTAAACATTAACTGTTCTTTTGCATCTCTAACCTCAACACAGCACAAACTCCTGGAAACATATATACCATACACACCTTAACAGGGGTAGCATTAAGCTTGATCTTGCCCCATGAAATAGCCTCGTCCGGACGGGCACCCTGCAATCGTGTATTAGAGAATGGTCAGACAGTGTCTACAGGCTATTAGATGGTTATCATTGTACATTATGACATCGCTTCAATCGGAAAAACTCCAATATTTTTCAATACAATTCTTACGTAAAATATCATATACACTTAATCTACATTGTTCTCAACTAGTGTCAATGGATGAAATAACAGAAGGGAAATGAGGAGGTCCAAGAATTACACCATGGGTAAGAAAACTAGAATACTTACAGAATCACTTCCATCAAACTCGTTGGCGGTGTTGATGTACACAGAGAAATCAGCTCCGTTGCGCTGTTAAATATCTTACGTGAGTATGTTTGAGCACATATACATGTGCATACATACAGATGCTTTCATCAAAATATACTGGTATATATCTACCTCTTTGTTTTAAACATGCACAAGATATGTATATGAATAGTAGCCCAGCATTAGTACGACAAACATCACAACTATGTGGTGAAATAATATATATATATATATATATATTACTTTATAATTATAATCTTTTTGGGTTGTCAAATAAATATGGACAGATCAATGGCATACAGTTTTTACTACATCTCAAGAGATAGTAGAATAAACAATAAAGCAATGTCTTTTTTTAAAAAGAAAATAGAGAGAAAGATGAAATACCATAAGGTTAGCGTTGCAGATATGATGCTTAACGACACCACCACCCAGAATAATCATACCGGTTTTAGGGGCAAACACAGCCTGACTATTCATGCTGCGGACATCTATCGTACCCACCCCGCCTGGTTAGTTGCTATTTCTCTTTATATATATATATATATGTTCTCATACTTTGTTCATATTTGCTTTAACTGTATACACAAGCACATGTACATACCCGCTGCAATATCGATCCTCAGTCCAGGGTTCTTGTAGGAGTGAAAGTAGATCATATCACCAATGGATCCGTCAGTAAGGGCGGGGCTAAACACGGGGATGTTGTTCTGAGCAAATAGCTTCGTTAGTATAAAAAATAAAAAAGAATTAAAAAAACGTGGGACATAAGTGAGCAGTATATACCACAATATATGCATAATTGCATAAAAGTACAATATAGTATATGTACGACAAGTAAGTAAAGTAGCTAAAGGTAACAAGAATACGGTTTACCTTGTAGCACCAGTAGTATACTGAGTCAGGGTGGTTAATTTCCTTGCCTAGGCGGGCAATCATGCGAGAAGGGGTCCAGTTCACTCCCTGTGCAAAAGGATACATTTAGCTCTGTTAGTGAGATCTATATATACTGCCTTCCTATGTAAGACATGACTCAATTGTCAACAATGTGATGTTAATTTTAAATTTAAATGCATGACAAGAAATATTAACATTGGGCTTACATGACAAGCCACTCTAAGTATTAGGCTATTTGGTATATATATATATATATATATGTATATACACACCAACCTATACCTGGGTGTTCTGCTCCTCTAACATAGCATCTAAGATGGGGAAGATCCAGTCCTCGAACTTGCAATAGTTATCATTAGGTACTAAAAGGTTACCAGTCCGGTTGATACCCTTCATACGCAGCTCGGCACCTGTGGTTAATATTGATTATGTATGGGGCCAGATAGGGTGAGTGGATGTTCGTTTACAAGGGAATGTGTAGGCTTGAATAGATAAAAAGATAATGAAGGTAAATTATGGAAGCCATTATGAAGGGAGTATGAGAGGTATATAGGTGTGTTTAAGAGCACATATCATATTCATTCGTATATTGTACAATATCATATATCATAACAAACACTAATATATATATATGAAGATAGTAGGAGAGAAAAGATTATGCATATATGTACCCTTGAGTGCAAAGTCACCCACATAGGTAGGGGCTAAGCATTTGATGAAGTCCTCCTCTATACCGCCAGCAGAAGAAACGACAACATCAATCTGATGATATACGGCCAATCAGTGAATTATTTCAATAGGTTTGATATTATTTAATGTCTATAAAGAAAAGAGATTAATTAATCAATCAATCGTTCATGCTATACAATTTTAACGTGAGGGTATGATTGAATATCAAAGTACACAGCATGTATGAGGTAACCAAACCTATTCATGCCAATCAGACAAACTAAGAAGAACAAAAAATAACCATAGTGGACCAATCATAACAATGTTATAGAATTGTAATAAAGATATAAAACATACCATGCGATTCTTAGCCATGTGGCAGAAGGTCTCTCTAATGCCAGATGAGATGAGGTTAGAGGTATAGCCTAGGAAGATCTTGCAGCGGACATTCTCACGTACCTTGGGGTCTAGATGGGCAGGGTATAAGAGTGAGAGGGAGAGGGGAGGGAGAAGTAGGATATAGGCGTGGTACGTATATATAAAGAGCAGAGAGATAAGGTTTACATGATTGCCATCCCAGTCCTCCTTCTCCTCTCCTACTAACCTATCCCTCTTATAATCTATCGTAAAACAAACACCCTTTTCATATTCTAAAAATAGAATTAAACAGGCCTCCAATTAAAGAAGAATAGAAAGAGAGGGAGAAAGATATACCTTTCATGTCATCGTCAGTCTCGGGTGTGATTGGCTCATCACTCAGACGCCAGTTGAGCTACAAAAGAATGAGGTTAGTATATATTCTATAAAAGGAAAATATATGATGGGATATGGTATATTAATATATATATAATATAATATAATGAGAGAGTAGGAGAGAGACGGGTAATAATAGACCCACTATCATTAGCACTATATTTGCTTACCAGCCACCCTCTACCTACCATCTTATTGATCTCCTGCACGGCCAGTCCATAGTTAGTGGCCTGGAAGCCTGTGGTCAGATAGCTGTCAAGAATCTTGGCATAGTCAACGCCTTGGTTCCAGTCATATCCACGAACTATATCGGCATTCTCAGGCACACTACTGCGCATAAGAACGGCAACCTGGGGAGAAAAAAGTGTTAGGGTTAATGGAGGTATAGCTATGTATTGTATAATTTCAAATGATTGTAGATAAATTGGTTGTGGGCTAGAGGGGAGAAGAGGGGCGAGTGAATTGATACAGACAATTTGAACTATTTGTATATATAGTAGGCGTGGTAAAAGTGTATATATACAGCTACTTGTAAATAGATACCTATGTATATGTATATAGGAAATAAAATACATGAAAGGACCCAGCTCTACTTTCGACACGGTTAATACTTCAATACCAACTATAACATACATCATATATGCCCACTCTATCCCTTTATCATACCTGTGTGATTGCGGGAACCTCCTCCTTGACAGCGGTATCTTTGGCCATCTTGTCTATTATGGAAAAAAGACTTAGGTTAACCATGGCCATATACTAATAAGACACATAGATAACATAACTCACTGAGAAAGTGCTGCTGTGGTTAACATCACCACACACTATCATGTTACCAGAAGAAATAAGTACTAGATAGCAGTACCATGAGAGAGGAGATCTATACTATGTTTGAGTTCCTTGTAGTAACTGCAATAAATATAACACAGCAATAAAAATACTATATAGTACACATCTTAGCAGGCTAAACATGAAGTCATTCGTTATAAAAATCCAAATGTCTGTTAAGTTTTGTTTTTTTTTTTTCAGTAGTATTTTGATAATTTGTAGTCAGATGTAATATTGTGTAGATCGATTGAACCATGTGCTACCCTATTGTCATAATAAGGTATAGAGAGGTCAGTAGGTAGATAATATCTATCTCTTATATCCCAGTTTGTTGCTGTACTTACTGCCATTTTATTTATTTTTCACGGGAAATTTTATAACGCTGTATAAATTCTAATAATAGCATATTATGCTATTTAAAACACCATTTAAATAGTAAACAAGCAGCCTTCACTATATTATATATAAATAGATACATAAAACAATACATACCACTACTATATAAACACAGTCTACATCTGAGGAACAAGCTTCAGAACAAGGTTAATAGTTCATTTCCATTCGCACGTGCCGCATCACACAGATTAATTTAACCGTACATCAGAACAGGATTTAATTAATTACAATATCCTATTGTGATTGGTTTAATTAATTAAGAGCTACATGAGCATGATCTAAAAGCCTGTGGCTTCTTGAGCGTAGGGTTGAGGGTTGTACAATATGTAAATTATTACTATTTGCTATTGTTTATGTATATTTCTTGTACGTATTTTTATAACCATTGTTATTTACAGTTATTATTAATATTTTTCCTATATTATCTCGATAAAACCAGCACCAAAACAATCTGGTATCTTCTTGCATTACAGGTTCGTCAAAGTACGAGTTAATATTGAGAGGGCTTTCACCAGATATTATTACTTTATTTTCTTTATTGAAAAATTTAATAGCTATTTTAAAAAATAGCATATTTTTTTGGAAGTAATTTTTAACTAAATTATCTTCTGAAAGGATTATTATTCTATCAAATTTAATACTTTACTACATACTAACTTACAATTATTATGTCAGGGACGCTAAAATCTTTATTAAGATATATGATTGGCGCATTTTATTGTTACAATCGCCTCTAAGTTTGACCACATTACACAATTGTAAATTATAAAATATAATCTTATAAACCTTGGATTGCAATTTCTATTCGTCAACTAAATTTATAGTTTTGTTAATAATAATTTAATAGTAATTAATACCATTAAAAAGATCAAAATCATTTACCATTATGAGTTGCCATTTGATATATACTTTCAACCGAGCGGGCTTTTAGTTACCGGCAGTTCACGTTCACTTCTCTCTTACACCATACCTGTGTGAGTGCTCAATATTGTTTTTGGATATTGCATCCATTATATCCATCTACTATCCGTATCATCATCGTAGAGTTCATGCTCGTTTTTATTTAAACAAAGTTTATTTTATTTTCTAGCAGTATTATTATTAGAAATAATTCATGTTGTTTTTATTTTTATTTGGCTAAAATACTGCAACACGTTAGGTGCCCTTTGGCATGTTTGAAAACATGAACTGAAAATTGGACATGCATTGAAACCGGGAATACAAATAATACATTGAAACCGGAATACAAATAATACATAATACACAACCCTATTATAATAAATAGCTATTATAAAAAAATAGCTCAAATCATAAAGCGTACATATATTCGCATATTTCAGTACATTCAAAAATGCTTGAGATTTTTGCGGAGGCTAAAGGCAACATAACCGTTGGATTGGGAATTCGGACAACGAACCTTCCTGTGTTTGGAAGACAATTGCTTTCGAGTTCTAAATTCTCTATTGTTTCATGCATTTACATGTTCAAGGTCTAATCGGGTTTTCCATCCTATAGAGGTTACCGGCAAGATGGTTTCAGCAATTAAGACGGTAAGGATCGTCAAGAAGAGAACTAAAAAGTTCACTCGCCACCAGTCCGACCGCTACCATGGTATTGATGTAAGTTTTTTTTTAATTTTGCTTTTTTGATTTAATATTTACCAAGGAATTTTGTGTTCAAATGATTTGTCGGGTTTCTCTGTTTTTATGTGCATTGTTAGCCTGTTTAAGTTTATTCAATCAATTGACTTGTTTTTACGGTATATTTTGCTTGCCCTTGTTATTTCTTGGAAGCCATTATTCGTAACTTGGTGTTCAACATGTTAGGACGTTGTATCTTACAATTACCTTTTCTTCCCAGTCCAACTGGCGCAAGCCCAAAGGTATTGACAACAGAGTGCGTCGTCGCTTCAAAGGTCAGTTTGTGATGCCCTCTATTGGTTTCGGCTCCAACACCAAGACCCGCGATTGCATGCCCGATGGTTTCAAGAAGTTCCTCGTTAACAACGTGGTATGTATTCTCGTTTGAATTGTGTATGTAGTAATGCAGTATAATCTCGAGAATTTGATCTTTCTAAATGCAATAATCTGCCCACTTGGGGTGCCATCAGGTTATTTGATCGTGTTATTTTACAATTAATATAGTAATGGTTAGTGATAAATATTCTAAGTAGGTTATTTAACTACATTCCAAGCTAACTTGAAACATTCACAGGCCGATCTTGAGCTTCTCCTCATGCACAACCGCGTCTACGCCGCCGAGGTTGCCCACAACGTGTCTTCTCGCAAGAGAGCCGTCATTGTCGCTCGCGCTGCCCAGCTCAACATTAAGTTGACCAACGGTGCCGCTCGCCTTCGCAGCGAGGCCAACGAGTAAAATGTTGTGTTTTGCTGAAACCATAAATCTTAATAATTTTTCTTGTTAAAAGGTTATTTGAGTTATTGTCTGATTTTATTATTAATCTGGTTACATTAGGAGGGTGTTTGAGGAAATATGATGTAGTTGAAGTGTGTTGTTGAGACATGTTTGAAGGCCATTATTTTACTGATATTGATATATGTATTTTATAGACCTCATTTATTTGATACTACTAAGAATAGCGTATACCTTTTTTAATATTTGGTACTCTATGGGTTGGAGCTTTTTTCTAAATTGGCAGTGTGTTGTAATTTGAGCAAATCTTAATGATCAATAGTTTAGGGAAGTTCAGTAATGTTAGGCCAAATTTCATTTTTGGTGATAATTTTTTTATTCAAATCAAGTAATTTAGTAAGTTTCATTGAATTATTAGAAAATGTAAGGATATATTTTGTTTGAGTTATGTTTATTGGGAACGATCAATTTTAGGTGCTAATAATGTTATGAATTAGTGTGCTTTGATATTTTGAATTACACTACAGGTCGAGTGGTGTCTAATTTTACATGGTGCAATTGTATTATCAGTTACTTAAGGTTTATTTATTTTACACGAGAATTAAAAAATAATAGTTGTACAGTATTTTTTAGCACTGTTTTCTATGTATTTCAAGATTGAATAATTATACTACCTTAAAATTAATATGGTGAAAAAGGTTTTGTGCAACACTAGTAGTCTTGACTTATTGTATTAGGGTGTTCTTATGTGACAATGGTATAGCATAGTAAATCAGAGATGGTCAATGCTCTTGAATATCTAAACCCTTTGTAATTTTGAATTTTAGCTGCAATGCAGTATCCGTCATATTTTTTCACCCCCGTGGCCGAAGTAAAATGTTGTGGCATATCGACTTGACTTAAACCTTACCAAACTGGCCAAGTTCGCACACAGTTGATCATTATTAGTCGGAATTGGGATAAGTTGGCTGTTCTGTTACTAAAATTATAAGTTAACGTGGAGGACGCAGTTCGATACTACCGATTACTAAGGATATGGTACTTATTTTTTTCATTGGTCATATTATCAACGTGATTTAATATGTAGTTGGTGGTTTAAATGCCTGTTGATATAGTAATACACAACTTGAATTGCATTATTATTACCTTATCTATCTAACTTTACATAAAGTCAGATTTTTCATCTGGTTATAAGGATGGAAAAACTCAGTTTGTAATTGAGATAGTAGTAGTAGGAAGGGCCATTGTGAATGTAGATTAGATTGGCCCTTGGAAAATAATACGTTAGTGGTATTATTTTTTGGAATATGTTCATTACAATCAAAGCCTTTACTACACTTACAGTTTATTGTTTTATTTATTGTTAGTATATTCAGTTATTACTAGAAAGGAAAGACGCTCTTTCCTAGTTAAGTTTAATATGGATTCTTTGTGAATAATTAATATTTCCTATTGGTGCGGAGCTTGGTACTACAAAGTCGATAATTCAATCAACTCATAGAATAGCTCGCACTAATGGCGTACAACCAATCACATAATAGATAGGTATCAATCAGTTTATGATCGGTTTGAATTCTATCGAACTGATGGCGTTAGCATTTGAGGGCCAATTAGGTCTTCAAATATAGATTCATCGGAGTGATTCTTACTGGATTACAATTTTTAATGAATGCCCAAATTGTGCATTTTCATAGTTTATTATGTCTCGAAAGATGTATATTCCTCTTTTCTATTCTCAATTTTTGTTTGTGTCTCAATAAGTATAACACACTACATAATAAACCATAATACTAGTATAACATACTACTCAATAAACCATAGTTATAATACAAAGTACATAAAATGAAGATTTTCCTATCTCTTTACAACAAGATACTATTTCATTCATGTTCTCCTTAACTATGAATTTATATACTGACACCTCACCAGGTCTGTTTACTTGGTTTAGGCTGTACTACTTCTTATTTTTTTCTTTTCCGTTTTTATCTTTTTACTATTATATATTGTCAGTCATCAATATACAGAGGCAAGTGTGATGATACACGCAAAAATTACCAAACCCATATTTGAAACTGCATCGATTATTTTTACATCAATTTAATACCCTCTGTAACTAATCATATTACAGAGTCAAATTATCCTAGAAATCTTTATCTTTCACTTCCTTTCATATAGCGAGACTGGCTATTACAATCTTTTTCTCTATAAATGCTGGTGGTATCATCTATTGTGCAAGATATTTTTCTTTAGACTATAAGTAGATAATGTAGCATATTTAGGCTTGTTCACTTTTTGTGGACCATATTTCCTTGCTGGCGTTACAAATCAAAATTAATACTTTATTGTTTTCTATTTGCCTTTGCAATAAATAGGGATGAGGTATATTACCTTGCAGCTCTTGCACTGGCCTTACCTCTGCGATCACGCATATTTAAGCCTTTTCGCTTCCTTTGCTGGTCTGACAATTACTCTCTTTATCATAATATTTCGAGTCCAATATATCTCTACACTTGCTAGTGCTCTTGTTATCAATCCATATATAAGGGGCTACTTAATGGTTCTTGTGCTGGTCCTGTCTCTATTTTGACGTCAATCTACACCTTAAAAACAGCAACCAAGATAATCCAAAAATGAAGGCGAGATAGATTTTATAGCTAGACTGAATACTCTGGATTGTAAAAATAATTAATGGCTATGAGCGTTACCCAGAGGAAATAGTAAATGAGTAAGTATCTTGCAATGTCACTCTGTAGGTCCCTGCCAGCCAGAGGAAGGCATCGAGCTCCGCCAGCATTTGTGAACGCATTGTTGTATTTCATTCATTCGTGTTCTCAATCAAATTGGTTTAAAGTGTGCATGGATATACGCTTACCCATATACCTGCACCTAGATTCACGCCATTGCGTCTACAAAGATCTTATTAACATCCATGCTAACCAAAAACATTAAGGTTGTCAAATGATTTAAATATTAAGCAATCATCACAGAAAAACACCTTAACTCACACTTAGCACTAATTAATAAAGTAATATTTATTCATGATGTGGACCGGGATATCTCAAGATGGCACACCATTAAAAACTATGTTAGTTAAAACTGCCTATGACCGCACAGAGAATCCATATCCTGTATGAATATGAATACATACAAATGCAAATACAGTCTCCTATCTTCAACAACCTCAAGGATTGGAAAACATTTCCAAAGTTAATAAAAAAATCAAAACGGGTACTAGAACTATACCATACAGATATTCATACGCATCCATATACATACTAAGTTTGGGACAGGCAGAGAGCAAGACGATATGCTGATTAATTTGTATACTTTGGAATTATGTGTATGGTTTGGTCATACACACATGAGTTTGCCATAGTAATTATAGATAATAAGACAGATGTGGTCCACACAGCCAGGTTAGGAGAGCAACTCCCGGTCAATGAACTGATAGCATTCCTCTTGTTGCATCGTCTATTCCCACTCGGTGGTGCCGGGGGGTTTGGCAGTCATATCATAGACGACCCTGGAGATGCCTTCCACCTAAGTTCGGTTAATTTGTGTGAGTATAATTACTTATAGCAGCTATGCAAAGGTAAGCGTCAAGAGAGACACAAGGGATTAATGGTAATAGGTAAAAATGTTTGATAGAGGTAGTAGTAGTTCACCAGAAATTAGTGAGGGTTTAGTCAAAACAAGTACGTGTTTTTAAGCTTGGATAGTAAAGTTTTAATGCATACTCCGGAGAAAGCCATGCAGAGGTGGTGTGTACGCAGAATACATATCTATTTAGACATGTATATAAAATAGGTACCTTGCGGATCCTGTCGACCATCTCCTGCAATACAGCAATAGGCATCTCATGACCAGGGCGGGCTGGTACACCAGTCATGAAATCAGTAGTAATGAAGGTACGGATAGCAATGGAACGCTTGGTGCTGTCGGTCGGGCCTACACTTTCAAAGTCAATAGGGAATGAAATCACAGGAACCTGCATATAAACAGGGGGAAATAGGTTAGATTCTGTGACCATAACTAGATATTCCTTTATAATAATAATAAAAAATAAAGTACTTTACAACTAACTCCTCAAGATAACAGCAAGCTAAAACTACTGCAGAAAAGATAAAAATAAATTCAAGCATTTAGAATAAAGTAATAAAGTGTTCGTGTGTCACACAGTAAGAACTAATCACACTATATTAAACTGGTATGGTATCCAGCTAGGCCAATTAAGGCCATGAATCTAGCACTACCACAACCTCTTTCCATACATATTGAGTACATAGTACATACCTGGCTAAGAGAACGGGTAAGGTTGTTGATTCTCAAGATTTCGTTGACAATACTGTCGGCCTCTCTGAGCTGATCAAGCACGGGGACAGTCAGGAGAGTAGGGGTAATGGCTGAGAAGGGGCCAGGGACGGGACCACCAAAGACATACACAACCCTATTGATGTTGTGGCATAGACGGGGAATGACCTTGGCATAAATAAACAAACCGTCCCACTGCTCGGGAGTGGGGTTGGCACTGTATAGCAATGTGCAAAAGAAAGTGGTAAGTAAAGATTGCGAGAGGAGTGCATTAAGTTAGGGTTTATTATTTATTATTTATTATTTTCAGTTGGTTAGCATATCTTGCATGGTATTACATATAATATATATATATATATATATGATTAATTAAGTATACTGCAGGGTTTTAGCTGACTGTTCAGATTGTACATTAAATCATAACATATAAACTGGAAAAGGGAACAGGAGAATGAGAAGATAAGTAAAGATCTGGTGCTACCGTGTACGCATTTAGACAAGATAGCATATGGACTAATAGGGTGAAAACCATTTAGGAGGTGGGGGAGGGATAGAAGAGGAAGCGTATAACCTGACTAATATCATCTCCTTCAAACCCTCCGCACTTTCCCTTCTCTATGACGTTGGCCTAAGCAAAGATGCTTAGTGATGTACTGACTAGACTTGTGTTTGATATACAAATAAATAAGCGAATTATCGGCCAGAGGGAAAACATTATTAATAAAAGGAGCACACTATTACAAACAACTGTCACGCACCAGTTAAGAGACAAGGCGCAGACATAGCTGTATGTACGGCCATCACCCTGCACACCCACAGTCTTGATGGGCAGGATGGTGGCTGTGACCTCAAGGCCTTCCAGGGGCTTAGTGCTGGCACTGCCTAGGGTGGACTTCACCTTCTCTGCAACACTGGCTTCACACTTTCCAGTACCATACCTAGGAAAGACGAAGGGTGAGAAAGAGAAGGATCCTATTATATAAATACATATGTATGCATGTCATAGCTAGTGCATGGGACTGTATACACCACTATTACGCTAGCTGACAAATATATAGATGACTTTGGTAGCACGTAAGTGTATATAAAATCCATATATCAACTCATTTTCATTAACTAATTATAACATTCAACCCTATTCATTGAGGCAAAACACACGGACTATATATATATACCAAACTTACTTAGTGATCTCTTTAACAAAGGCGTTAGTGGCGGGGTAGTCCTCGTGCATGAAGGCTTCTTTAGCACAGATAACACGGATGGCAAGGCCTGGTCCAGGGAATGGCTACATAAATAGGTCATACATGATGAGTCAGTATGGAGGGAGAAGGGGATAATAAACATGTGCAATATTATTATAAATATATGTAGTGGAATTAGGAATAATACAAGATAAAAGGCACTTGAATTCAATCAGGTACAGGTGGAAATATAACTATCATAGCTACTACGACATCGGTTGGACAGTGTTCTAGTATGAGACAACAGACTAGTACCGATGCATAAAAATACTATACATGGGTAGAGAGAGAGAAGTGGAAATAGACCAATGTTATGTGATTATTAAACAAAGAAGTGGGCTGGGTTAGCATACCTGGCGGTGAACCAAATCCACGGGGAGGCCTAAGATAACACCTGGGATATAGGTGTGTTTAGTGCTATGTAGTGAAATTGACTACATATTACATCATCATACATGTGAATTGAACGATATTATCTGGAATGTGTATGGTAACCAAGGTTGATGCTATTCTGATTGGTTGGCAGGCAAAGTAAACCATATCAGATATCAGCGTAAGATAGGTTGGCAATAGTGGAAACACCCACACAGGTGTAAACAACACAGTTATGGCTGGCGTACTTGCATTAGACATTGCATATTGTATATAAAAACATATCAACTGTGCCCAAAATAAAAAGCACATATTAATCGATAGTAGTCTTACCTAGTTCACGGACCTCGTCTTTGTGATAGTCCTTGAGGGGTTCAATCACACGGCCCTACAAAAATAAGTACCATTAAGCATAAGCTCACTATATACTACCTCCACATTAGTGTATAGTCATACACAGAAGACAAGCACGGTATATTCTACATACATCTACATCCACAAACACTGTAAATGTTATGTGACGCCAAACCCAAAGACACTAACAACTAACAGTTATATCTCTAGTAGACCTGTTTCTATCCAGTATTATCTATCTCTCCCCCTTCCCTCACTCTCATGCGTACTCGCCACTTACACAACTCACCATCTCCCATCACCAACAACAATAACTATACATTTAACACTCGGTTATAACTCACGTGGGACTGTCTTTATTCAGTATTACATCTCTTCCTGCTTACCCCTTTCACTCCTACATTCACAGATACTCCTCACCATTAACAACAATAAGCAACCTATCCCCATAACACTTACTCTAGCACGGAGTTCTCTCACGAGTTCAGTGTCGTTGTGATGGGTCTTGATAGCATCAGCCTTCTGACTGACAGTCTCAGAAGCACTTTCAATAAGATCAGGGCGAAGGGTACCTTGGGCTAAAAACACCTCGTCGGGGTTCAATTTATACTCCTAAAAACAACGACAGCGTCAATGTGTGATGATAATATATATATATATAATCTCACAACATTGGTAAGATATAGAACTTTCTATAATAGATATCACCCTAAATAAACCCTTCCCAATAAAACCATGCCAGTAAACAGAGTAAAGCTACTATGTAAATCAAAGAGTGTAAATATCGAGTATTTATTTGTTAATGGTGTTAATTGTTATGCTTGCATATGTAGGCAGTGCAAGGTTTTAAGTAGAGACCGGACTTTATAAACGCTAAGCTTTGTCCATCCGTTAATAGCCATATGTAGTAACAGTACTAAAGCTCTTTTGACATATGTACACTCCTCATTCTAATTGACTCGACAATCTAGGGTATATACATACTATTACATATATACTACCCTACAAGCTACATAAAAGCACACTAGACAAAAAACAAAACAAAAAAGTGTAAGAAATATGTAATAGCCAAGCCCGAGCTCATTCACAAGCACAACAAAGGGAAGAAAACATATAGAGGTACACCACTACCTACCTTAATAACCTGCTCTCCAACCTTCATAAAGGTATCACCGATAATCTTTCTCTTCTCTTCGGGCTCAGCTGTCTCTTTAAGCTTAGGTGTCTCGTAGCGATCAGAATTCTTACCTATCCAGTGATTTGTTGTTAGTCATTCACAATCACCTTTTATGGCTATATTTATTATGTAAACTTCAATGAATTATAGGTAGTTGAGTCATCTATCCCATCATGATAACGTACCAATTAGAGTAGTGCCGTTATAGAAGTTCTCGGAGGCATCAACCACGTGAAGTTCCAGACCAAGAATATGGAGGGACGTTTTTACTAAGGCACTCTGTGTGGGGTTGAGTGTTAGTATGATATAACTTTCATGTATAGTTTAACAAAAAATATACGAAAGTAGTGGATTATAATGTGTTACATAAATAAATACACCACCACCATCTAATGTAATAAAGCTAGACAGTTATAAAATGAACATTTACTTTATCTCAGTGAATGTACGTAGGTAGGGAAATATGGGACTGTATTCCAACAGATCACATTGCAATGACGCACCTTGTAACAGTCCCAACACTAGAAAAGGCAGAGAAGCATATGTAACTAGTACTCAGGCCACTGTTAAAAACAATACAATCTCAATATAAAGGAAGAGGAAGAGCTATCTATCCTGTTGCATACTAACCTCATTCTTACGCATAAAGCCATTGTCAATATGAAGGGCCAGGACTCTCTCAGGTCCCACAGCCTTAGCTAGAAGTGCAGCACACACAGTGGAATCAACTCCTCCACTGACTAACACGAGAATCTATATGGTCGGGGGAGGTAAAATGCTTAAGTGTCATATAAGATATTAGGTACAATGAGATAGAAACCATAAAACAATAAGTTTTATATCATTACGATAACGTTTCAATGTGTGATACGTGTGGTACGGGGTAGGATTATGTATAGCATAACTCAGTTACAACACATAAAAAATAGTAATAATAATCTAAATGGGTCCGTTGGCTAATACAAGCTAGTCATTAAAACCCAATCCATAATTAATCACAATACATAGAATACCCTCACCACATGAGGAGAAAGAGAGGCCATACATTACCTTCTTATCACCAGCCTGTGCCTGGATCTGCTTAATGCAAGTCTCCTCACGGCTCTCCATGGAGAAGTTTCCTGAAAACCAAAAAAAACCCAAACATTTAGTATGACATATATATATCTTGCATGCACCCAAGAAAAGACAGTGCACATAGAGTATACAATAGACTGCATGCATAGATGTATGGAGCATTATTTTCAATATATAAAAGTCAATTTTAAACAAGTTGTTTAACTAGGTATGACTAATGTTTAGAGCTAGAAGGTTGAGGCCTTGAAGAATTCTGAAATTTACTTTTCGCTGCTTTTAATCTTCGCAAGCCATGCTTTGATAGGTCAAAAAACGCCGACTTATATTTCAATATGCAGATGATGTGAATCCAAACACTACACACGCGCATAGAAATATATGTATATTTTTCTATAATTGAATAAAAAAAAGGGTTGTTGTTGAAGACAATCACATACCCATAAGGGAAACACTGAATAAGAATGAGTAAGAGGGTAAGCGTGTAGCCTACCTGCACATCCTACAGCCTTGTAAAGGAAGTTGGAGAGGATCTCCTTGCCATTGACAGTCAGGTCGACCTCGGGGTGGAACTGAACACCGTATAAAGGTAGACTGTTGTGCTGCATAGCTGGAGGAGAAGGAGCAGATTAGAATGAATATAGTGTGTCTATGTCACACCCATGCTCAGTACCTATAACACACTTGTACTGTATGTAGATACTATGCATCTGCCCCCTCACTATATTTATTTGTTCATTTTCCATGAGCACATACGAAAGAAACGGACACAACTTAATCCAATCCAATCCCGTTCTATTCTCTTTACCTAACTCAGCTACACTACAACCACTACCTACCAGCCACAATATCTCCACTGTTAGCCACAATCTTGCAGTTAGGGGCAACTGTACCCACAGAGTCACCGTGAGTGAGAAGAACCTCCTGAATGGCCTCCATGCCATCAAACAGAGGTGAGGTAGTGTCGACAGGGATAGGAATCTGTCCATCCTCACGCTGGTGCTTGCGCTCCACCGTACCGCCAAAGTGAAGGTTCATTAACTGCATGCCATAGCAGATACAGAGAATAGGAATACCTGTTCAGGGGCAAAGTGTGAGTAGGTGTATGTGAGGATGTAGAGAGAGGGTATACCAGGAGTAATTTTCACTAGCCTGTGCTTACAGTATGGTAGAAGATAGTTCTCCTACAACCCAAGGAAATACACAATTACATTTACACACATACTGAAGAGAATAATTAAAGAGTCATGAATATTACTAACGATGTATGTTTATGTGTATAATCTTTCAATCGGTATATATGCGTATATATATATATGCACCCGTCATGTTCATAGCAATTTCCCTCTTTATCACCTTATTGTGTGGCTTTGTCGTTATTGCATGTGATTTTTGTGCATAAGCTTATGTAATACTCATACAATTTTCATTGCCTTGGTAAATGAATATAGCCTTACTAGAATACAAAAAATCCACGAATATTTATATAATGATAACTTCATGCAATTCAAGAAGATAATAAACAAATAAAACAACAACAAAGAAAAAAATACAACAAATAACCTTAAAACAAACATACCCATATCAAAAAGACGTGGGTCAGGCTTAGGGGCGCCCTCAGTATACACACTGTTAGGACCACCAGAGATAATGATAGCCTTGAAGCGTTTGAGATCTTCCACTGGGGTTTCCAGGGGCAAGAGCTCGGAGCATACTTTAAGTTCACGTACCTTTCTGTCAATTACCTTTATAAATAGGGAGTGGTGGGTAGGGATTAGATAACGATAATGTTTATATAGCGTGGCTTGGGTTATTAAGAAATAAGGAAAGAGAGAGAGAGTTGAACTGAATAATAACAATAATTTCTTACTTATGATTGTGGTAGCTTGTTTAAAGTCCTATTGGGTAAGAGTCATGGTAGTGAAAGAAGTGAATAATAGAAAGAAATTGCGTATTTTAGAGTGTCTTTATTGTAATAGTATGTAAACTTGTACTAATATATACATATAAATGACTGTGTGAATATTGAACGATATATATGATTGTGAATATTAATTAAGAAATAGAATGACTTATATAGAGCGTGCAAGGTATGCATATACACGGATATATACTATCTGTCAAAGGTGCTTGGAAAGAGTTTTGTTCTTTTACAAAAATCAACGCATAACTACATCTATTCCCCCTTGACAAGTAAAGCACAATTCCGTCTCCCACCCCCTTTCCCTATCCTATTCCCTTATTACACATCACTTCACCAATATTTAACCATAAATAAAGATAAATAAATGTATACCTTGGCATACTGGGCACCAGCATCCAGAATGGCAACAACCTCAGTCTCTATACTCGCAGCCATGTTTACCTGTAGATAGAAGGATAGAGAAAAGGGATGTATGTGTTTGTATTTGTTAAAAAAAAGGGGGCGCATTCCCTTACTCGCGTGCATACCAACATATTTCGCTATTTTAATTCCCAGTTCTAAATTGCCAGTGTACAAATACAGGCGTACTGATATATGACATATGGACGTAATGTAATAATATTTTTATCTATTTCGCCTTGACTGCGTATATATATATACACACAGCAAAGCGTTGTCAACTTCAACCACATAAATAGTATATCACATATACATAAAAAATACAAAGTAAGGGCAAAGAAATCAATACTATAGACAGTGAATTTTCAAGCTAACCTTACACTTACAATCTAAAGCTACAAAGTAGACAAAACTGAAGCAATAGTCATAAAAAGACCGTCTAATTACACAATACTAAGTGCACGTGTATGTATGATCCTCTCAGTGGCTCATGCTTATTGGCTTAGTCATCATCATATAACATCATTATTTATTTTGATTGTGCAGTATGAGGTTAGTCTAATCACATCACTTTCCCAAAAAAATATATATCAAAGATTATATTGGCTTAATGTCTAGAAAATACCTTCTTTTTTCTTTCTTTTTTACTCTATTTTAATATGAACTATATAACATTACTATTGATTTTTATTATGCTATACAAGATTAATTTATGAATCACTTTCTCAAAAAAAAAAAAAAAAAAAGAGAAAAAAGAAAAAAAGAAGAATACCAAAGATTATTTTGGCTCAATGTTTTGAAAATCCCTTTTTTTTTTAATTCTCTTCTAATATGAACTATATGAGCAACCTTTTCAGATTAGAATTGGGTTCTGCAAAAGAATTAGGGATTATGTTTGAGTCATTACAAATTAAACGAAGTAATTAATTTAATTACTAAGACCATTCCAATAAAGACATTCAAAAGCTTGGGAGAAAAAATCTAAAATGTAAAAAAAATAGCAAGTGAAACATTAAAAGATACAATCAGTCTTGTCTTTCTATGCAATACATGATGCTCACCTATCAAAGGACTGTGGCTTGCGTAACCCACTGCTCGTTTCTTATTGTAATAACCCATGTGAAGATGTGTGGTGGTATTGGTGGGAGGGGTATATTATAATCGGCATTATTCCCCTCTCACCACTTATATAATATATAGATAAGGTAATTGATGCCATCTATCTTTAAGGTATTTTTTTAAAAAAATTACTTTTTTTTCTTTGGAAATTTTTGCATTTAAATAGCAAAAAATGCTAAATTGCAGATTATTTAACCATATTGATAGATAATCAAATGTATTTATATTAGTTGCTGGTTAATCAAAGAGCTTAATATGTAATAGCTGTTTCCCTTTAAAAAAGGAAGAAATGTGTGTTTTAAAAAGTTAAATGTATTGTAAAAATGCCAAGCATAATCCACCGATATTTGGTATTTCTGGATGTTGTCAAATAATATTGGCCAATAGTTTTATTGTTAATAGATCTAGATCAATCAGCAACGTTATATAAGTAACTTATATGTTGATTCGTTTAGGTTCAGCAATACCTAGTAGTTTCAGAGGTCATCTAGTTATTAGTAACCAATAGTAATGTTTTTATTGTTAATGATTCTAGATCAATCTGCAACGTTACAATACAATAAACAAATACCCTGTACTAGAACGTTAATCTATCCATATATATTTAATTACCCTATTATTAAGACAATAGCTCTGCTATCAAACTAAAAGATGCATTTGAAGAAAGGGGGTGTGGATGGTAACAAAAAGAACAGGAAAGAAGGAAATCACAAACCAAATGTAAGTTGATGAAGATAAAGGGAGAAGAGAGAGGTGCTCTTTTTTGTATCTTGGTAAATTTTACATGCATGGTTACTGCCTTGACATGATAACTTGCCTTGCTTGGATGGTTCTATAACGGTCATATTAGCCATATTTGTCTTTCTCTTTTATTTCTTTATCTTTATAATTGGTTGATCAATAGCCAGAGTTCTTATTTCTATGAATCAACTGAAGGAGGGAAGAGAAATACATATAAATAACACCCAGAAAAATATATGCACATCATATATTATACAAATTTATGCATGTATATAGTAGCTAGATAGGAAAAAGCATTCACATATATAAAGTTCAGGATCAGATAAGCGCAGGTTTTATTTTATTTTATTTATAAAATTGAAGTTTTTATTATTTCAATGAATCAACTAAAGATGGAAGGAGATATATATACAAATAACACCCAGAAAAATATATACACATCATATAATTATACACATTTATGCAAGTATATAGTAGCTAGATAGGAAAAAACAATTACATATATAAAGTTCAATATCAGATAGGCACAGTTTTTCTTTTCTTTTCTATATAAAGTTGATGTTTTAACCCTTTCGGAATATAGTTGTAAGCAAGCCTACGTTTGTTTTAAGCACATGTTCAATTAGTATAACCACATCAACCCTATATACTTTCACATAGATACACAAACGCACCGATGGAGGTGACATACACTATTAAAGAACTCGTTAGGAGGGTAGTTAATATGTTACAATACTACCTACTACGTAAGAATAAGTACACGGTATATATACATATATGGTCGAGTATTGTAAGGTCATAAAAAGACCCAAGACTTTACTAGATTATTAATATTATAGCCAACCAGCCTTGACAGAACGAAAATAATAGCAGCAGTAATAATAGTAATCATGGTGATAATAATACATAATAATAATGGTCATAACAATAATAGTAAATAATAATAGCAATAAGAATAATAAGAATAATAATAAATCATAATAGTAACAATAATAGTAAATAATAATAATAATAATAATAATAACAATAATAGTAATAAATTAAAAAAATAATAAGAATAATAAATGAATTAAAAATACACATAAAGGAGATAATACGCGACCTATCAATTTTACATATTAACCACCCATCCACCCACTTCCCACTTACATATCCACCTCATATTCCGTTGCCAATCTACAGCCTAACAAAGTGGATACACCGGTAGCAGACCAAGACAGTAACTGTTCAACTTCGGTCCTCTCCACCTCTATAAACACCCCCTCCTCGGTCAAATTAGAGTCACAGACCTCGCTCAATCCCGAGATTCATAGCATGAAGGCTGTAGATACAAGCGAGGAGAGAGAAGAGAAAGGTCCTAAAAAGTCAAAGGCACAGCGTAGGAGGGTATGTAAATAGAACCATTCTGCTAATTACACTTATATATGGTCCAATAATATTTGACAATATAATTAAATTAATTAAATGGAAAATAATAGGTTTATGGATATATATCCGTCATGTTTTTTTTTTTTTTTTTCAGTTTATCTTTTCTTCTCTTCACTCCCTCTTTCTCAATATAGATATACATGTTTACTTTTTATAATATGTTCCACTGGTCATTCAGTACCATTTGTCCCAGATGCCCTAGGTCCTATATTATTGTATTACATGGTATGGTATGGTATAGTATGAGATAATGTGATATTGTAATTTTGTGTCGTGTTATGGTGTGCTGTATTCTATTGGGTAGTATTTTATTGAATTGTATTGTATTGTTCTGTCGTATAATATAATGTAATGCATAGTATGCTATGACATAGTATGTATGATGTAATATTATATTATATTATATTATATCAGTCTTTCTAACAATACCAGAACACACTATTATTCCCACCAGGAAAAAAAAGAACTTGAATCAGCAAGCTTCCGAGCAGCAGTTTTAGAAGAAAGTCGAGGGAATATAAGTTTCAAGGTAGTAGAAGACACGGCATTTAGCCAGATCCTTAAGAGCCAGGGACTGGCTATACATGAGGTATGACTCTTATATATTTCAATGTTATGTTTTCTATAGACGTGAAGCTGTATGCTGAGAGATGGAGAATGTGTGTATTTGTATGTAGTTGTATGGCTTTTTGTGGGTGACGATGTCTTTTGTTTTAGCATGTTAGCTGGAAAAGAATGTTGTTGAATGTAAAGAGCGTGGACATTTAAAGGCTTGGGTAAAGGTATTGCTGTGAGGCTGTATTAATTGTTTCTTCTTAGTTAATTAATTATTGATAGTATTATCAGGCTTACAATGTTTAAATTTTTTTTTTTACTGACCTACTTTTCTCTCCCCTGGCGCTCTTCTGCTTACGTACACATGTGTATACATAGTGATACCTATACCTATATATATATATATATATATATATATATATATACACACACA
>NAOQ01000062.1:58026-71421 GCA_002751075.1 Ichthyophonus hoferi | reverse complement strand
ATATATATATATATATATATTAGCAATTACCATGACATGTAGTCGGGGGTAAATAGGTGCAATCTATTGGTTAACACCAATAGATGCCAGTCAAAGATGGTCGATCAAATTTAAATCAGCCAATGGCTGAGGTCCCGAAGCTATAACAAGCCATTTCAGATCATATGATTGGGCTCCAGGTAAGTCAAGTAATAATTAGAGAAAATGGATATAGCACATGTCACATCCTTTTGCATTACTTTGCTTTCAACGTAAGCACCCCTATAATAAATAGGATCTATGTATTTCTTAAGAATTTGAGTTTCAGTAGTACAGATCAATTTGGCAAGAGAAAAAATGGTTTATGTCTATCATTCTCTCCTACAAGAGATTGCACATTTACATGAACTATTCGCCTTGGGAGAACTAAGAACAAAACTATTTAGCAGTCTAAAAGATGGATAGGACATGAGACACATATTCTTCACTGATATCAAAATAACATGAAAAGGTTAGCAATAGAGAGAATATTGCCAATTTTTCACCTCAGAACTGGTTTTGGAACACTCCGATCTTGAAAACAAGGATCTAGAATACGGTGAACTACACACAAAAGAATTCATTATCGATTTCGATAACGAGGCTAAGTTAACCCAGAAAAGCATGTAAAGTTTCCTGCTCCAGGTCATAAGTATCAGTCAAACTTGTTCTGGTTGGCATAAGGATTAAAAAAAGCAGTATATAACCATTTCATGTTATCGAATAGAGCAACATACACAACATGGGTAAAAACAATAGTTATGATATTACATAAATAAATAAGTAATGCTAGTCCTTTAAAGAACCTCGGTCAATTCATTCATTCATAATTGGATTGTCCAAATATCATATACATATTGTTTATATTTAGTAGGTACTAAGGGACGGTGTCTGTAATATGACTAGCCCCTTGTTTTCTCCAGTTATATCGAATAGAGCATTTTTGTCTTTCTATTTAACTCTCTGCTTGTAATTTTGACTGACAACAAAAAAATGGGTGAGATACTAACTATACATGCTGAAATTGACACATACTATACAGACTAACCAAGGGATGAAGGTAGATATTGGACCAAGTCTCCACATTGAGATATTTATATCCAAAAATAGTCCGGAGAAAGTTGTGGTATTGTCTCCTCTTCAATACCGTTTCTTTCTATGACCCCTCAATGACTTCATCAAAGATATAATGGGGTATTCCTTCACAAAATATAATTACATACTGGTGAATCGCTCTGGAGTGAGTTTGGTTACTTTTAAAGATTATGGAACATGGCAGCACCCCACACTCCCTTGTCACCATCACCACCACACACCCATATACAATAAAGCAAATGGAGATCAAAACAGGTTTAAAGCTTTATCTTAGAATTTCCATTTCAAAGTTCATCTTGATCCAGAGAAGAAAGGTCAAAAAAAAAGATGGTGACAAGTGGGCCCAGACCTTAACTACTGATCAGTAATAGCTCCCAACAATTCTAACTATACAATAAGTACACTATGATAAATACTTAGGGTTGCCATTGCGTGTACAACATTTTGTTGACTTCTTTAATGTGGATATAAAATTCTTTGATACAATATATTTATCACAATATTAACCCTAAGATATGTTCATGATTGATACATATTAGGCTTTAGGCACCGGGATAAAAAACAATTTTTTTCCAGTGTTTGTCACTGGCTCAGTCAGTAATCAAAATAAAAAATAAAACTCAATTTACAGTGCAAAAAGCCAAAATGAAAATACATAGATTCAAAAATAAAAGTATGTCTGAGGAGTAGATGCCTTTGGGGAAGAGCTGTGACAGTATTATAAGCAATTGGTAGCCCGAACATCTCACAAACCATGAGAGTTAAATGAAACGTAGGGTTAAAACTCCGATACGTCTCAATCTAAGAGTAGATTTTGACCCCTTTTACATTATGGCCCAATTCTTTTATCTTGAGAAGGAGAATGAATATTAATTAGCAAGTAAACGAGATTTCCGTCAAAAAATAAAAGAAGACCTAAATAACTAAATGGCTAATGCCAGATATTAATGTGATCTGGGAGTTTGAGAAGCCCCAAGAGCTTAGTATTACAAGCTTTCCACCAAGGGCTTGTCATTTACCATTGGTGTTTAGGTTTTTTTTCGAGCGAGAAACGTTAGGGGCACTGAAAACAATTTGTAGGCAAATTCAAAGTGTGTTTGGATTGGTTAGGATGTTTGGGTAGAAAATACTCTCTTTACATTGGTTAATGCCAAGAAACCATGTAAGTCGAAGGCCAAAAACGGATAATTGGCCGGGAAAATATAAAATCCTATTGGTATGTTAAAATTTATAAAGATAATTTTCAAACCCCGATAAAGACATTAAAGTTTGACTTGTGTTTTCAAATCGATTCTTTATCGGTTCGACAATTCGGACAGCGCACTTCCACTTAAATAATGAGCAATCAGATGATGCGCTACGGATTAGTACGGCCTGGATTCGATTCGAAAATAATCTGGACCGTGCCGTAAATTCAAGTTTTGGAAACCCTGGACAGAGTAGGGCAAAATGGCTTTTACCACACTCAAAAGCGTGGCATACTATTGCAGCATGCGATATAATAGTGGGGCATTACAACTTAAACTTAAATAGTGTTATAAGCCAATAATAACGTGCTATAGGGCTCTATATTAATTAACCAATGATAACGTTCCCGTATAAATGTAGATCATGTAGGTATTTGTCTATCCATTTTTAACTTTTGGATGAATTATAAGCTTGACTTACTGGGTTTTATGCGTGTTATGCAAGCTTCCTTTTGTGTAGTGGATAGGACGAGGGGTTTTATTAGGAGATACAGTCCTTGGCTCTTGTCTACTATTTAGAAGTGTATATATCTACAGAGATGTTATAATAGATTGCAGTTATTAGGTTTTGATAACTTTCCCCTATCCCGCCTTTTTTTTTCCATCCGCATTAAACGTATAACGTATATATACTTATAATATATACCTGCAACCTCTTATACTACTTTTACATTTTGTTTTTGACTATTGTTAACATAAAAAAGTAGATAAATAAACATATACACACTTGTTCTTAGAACAAGAGGCGACCTGGTTATTTAAAAATACCTTCCAGGTGATTTAATGATTGTTGGTTCTATGAGTGTCGGCGTTTTCATAGCGTTCCCAGACAATACCTATGGCTTGGAAAGCGAGTTCCAACCCGGCACTACGGGGAATTCAGGAGGTCAGTCTTTCAATTCCAACGCCCAAAAGCATTCATTACAATTCATAAATAAAGACATTCGATCGAACGGTTGTTCTTTTCCAGCAGGGTTAGATAAGTAAAAATACAATACAATACGACGGTATAAAGGAGAATCTCAACTCGATATTAGTGTCGAATATTTTCACCATTTTACTTTTATCAAAGCGCAGCAAATGTTTGTTTCAACCTTGGTACTTCACAGTTGGAGGAGAGATTTTCTTTTTATCTACACATACTTCTTCTTGTCACATACCTTTGGCCTTTATTTAAACACAAATAGCACGGGATTTATGCGTATAAATCACAGTATCTATAAATCTCACAATATTACAAAAAGGAAGGAGAATTCTTTTAATTTCTTTCTTCTCTATCCACTCATTTCCTCTGTTATCTCGCACTTAAGAACGGGGTTCTACTGTAGGGACGCCGGTAATGCCCTTTGTTGTCCATGGGCTGCTGTCACAGCCGATCAGACTTGCCTAGTCAGTCGACAGGCGGCTTACCTAGGCTATCAATCACGAAAGGCTTTGCTGGCAACCGCACCAGTAACCTACCAGAAGATCGGGCAGAAGTTGTACATGCATGTTTCTTACAGCTGTTGGACGAAATGGAACAACACGGTAGGTCTGGACTGGACGATAGCACGTCAGACTTGACCGAAACTGCCACACCAGGTCAATTGAACATTGTTAACACCTTCAAATAGCCATAGCCATAGCCATAGCCTTATTACACCCCCAAAGGCCTCTTCTTCCTTTATCAGTGGTACAGGAGTAGGAGTGTGGACATAAATAACGTAAATGTGCATATATTGCATTGGTAAGTAGGTCGCTGACGCAAAGGTTACGACGTGAAATGGGAACATAACACGTACGACTATGCAGGACAACAATGGGCTAAGCTACTCATCTCATGGTCTCAAAGATGATTTTATTTCAGATATAAGCTCACAGCACAACAGACAGCGACCGAGGTGTGAGGTTTTGTGGTCTGCCAAAACGTTTAAATGCCATAGGAAATTAAGGAAAGAGATCCTATAGGAGGTGGAGTGGAGTGGAGTAACCACTATGGATGGATCAATAATTACTAATTGATCAACTGAATCTTATTATTTGATTGGGAGTGAAAGTGGAATTGGATACATGTTTCCCCTTGTTCTCCCTTTCTGTCATATTTTTTTCTTTTTTATACATATATATATATACTTATACACTAGTTTTAATGATCATTTTAGAATTCTGTTTTCGGGTGTTGTGCCTATCCTCTCATGTGTGTATACATATACATACGGGTTTTTCATTTTTTTTGCCTGGCAGCTTTTATACAATCATATATACATACATATAGAATAGAACATATCTATCATATACCACACATGGTGATGATGGCCCCAACTGCGCTGGTTGAGTCAGCAATAAAATTTAGATCTAGAATAATGAGTTGGTGCATAAAGAAGGATTTTTCACCTGACTGCTTTTGGACTTGTTGGTTTTCATGCTGGTATAAATAAGTTCCAATGATTGAAACTCTGCAAGAGGAAATGTGTTCGGACATTTATCTGTTCATACTTTTGCCAATTAGTTTATTGAGAGACAGGGCTATATATAAGGAAGTCCGTTATAGAACAAATAGAGATGGATCTGCACACACCACTTAGTGTAGATTGATTCATGCTGGGTTGTTGGTTATATTATATAGATTGTGTTAAGAGAAAGAGAAGCCTTATATATATGTATAGCCAGTTCAATTAGTGTCGAAGTGAGGTTGTAATTAGTCTATCTCGTACTTGTCTACGTCCATGTAAACACGGTAGGTGGGTAAGTGATGAATAAGACTAAGAGTTATAGTTTTCAAACGTGGGTTTGTTCTTGCTTAAGCGCCCCCTGATACCAAATCAAAGTAACAATATTTTTTTCCTATGCCTCTCGTAAGGTCAACAATAATTCACATTAATGCTGTCTCTACCACTAACATACAATCCCTCCCACCCCATACGCACAATGCAGCCTTCTTTAATTGTCTCCCTATCAGTGTACCATGTAAAAGTCCTTTTGACCTACTAAGTATTTCATGTTCCACCACCTCTAATGATTTGTGTTATTCCCTTTAGTTGATCTTTGCATATATTCCTATATAGTATTATGCCATATCATACTCCATCTACCTCTTGTATTACTATGTGTGCTATTATAATCTTGAACATATATCCTAACATTATATTACCCATACTTAGTACACATACACATGAAATGTGAAATGACAAACTGACTCCAGCCAAGCCCTAATTTCATTTATACATCATACCATTCAACCATCTCATATACATACACGATTTCTAGAAAATTGCAAAAATATCTTACTTGAATAATAATTACTTATCTACTGTTCGCATCCAATTAATGAAAGAGTACGAGACAGCACTAGCTCTTCCATTTCTTGACGTCCCAATAGAAACACCAAATTAATTCAACCATTTAACCAAAAGACCACAAAAATAGTATTTTCTAATCGTGGCAGGAGTATAAATGAATAACCATATATCGATGTATATTGTATATTATTACAGAAAATAGATAGCCAGAACAATGTCAAGTTGCACCAACATGTTCATACTCAATCTTTATCTAAAAGATCAATACCATTATGAAGCAATATTTCTTTTCCTTTACGTAAATAATACATCTCTGTTATATTTATTTTCAATTCACGTATACCATAGACTACCCTACCCCACATACATAAATATAAACTCATTATTTGATAATTGGCGATCAATATTAATTTTGGCATTTACTAGAAAAAAGTACAACGGGATACCCAACTAACTGAGCTCTCCTGGTTTTATTAACATTACAGGCCTACCCTTAACTTATACTGAATTGTTTAATAGTAATAAAATGTCTTAGCCTATCTGTATTCCATGTATGCAAGGAGACGCTAAAAAACCCCTTGATCCGGTATTCCCTCAATTCTAAATGTATATAGGTCACAGGAAACAAACCTGCCTCCACTTATCTCCGCTAACATTCAGCCTCTTCATTGTACCTCCAGTCTACACAATTACACCAAATATATTACTTATACGTCCAGAAAAATAAATCAAACCCATTTGTTGACAATGTATGAGATATCTATTTTTATTTCTTGCTATACATACATAAGCACCTGGTTTGTACATATACATCCCAGGGGTCGCCACATAAAGTTAACCGTTGGCCAAATGAACTCAGATCGCGATAGTCATGATACTAGTACAATGAGAATCACTTGTCCGCTAAGTTATGTTTTACACTCGTGGGGACTGGAAATATAATTATAACAGGCTAGGATATGAGACAGAGTGCATAGGACACAACAGAGATTGTCCTTACATAGAGTAGAAAAAGATAAATAAAAGAAGATATTCATGACAAAGAAGGCATATATATAAATGTGAAGAGGGATTAAGTTATAACATGTATGATCGCCTGTTTGCAAAAAGAATAGGAAGTATATATATATGATAAATAATAGACATTATTGAATAGCAAAAATGAATATGTAGTGTAAGGTGCATAATTAAGACGTATATTTAGGCAATTACAAGAGAATGTATGCTCACATAGAAAACAATTCAAACATTGGGAGAGGGTGTGTGGGGTGATAGGGCTTTGTTTGTTATTGCTAGGATCCATGTAAGGGATGAAAGAGGCTGAATAGATATGTAAAAATACCATGACAACTGTACAGGCCAGGGTAAAAGGAATGGAGATGGTGAGGGTGTAATAGAGAGATCATATATATGATATGTAATAGGGAAAAGTGTGCATGAAATTTTTTTTTGAAAAACAAGTTACAGAAGCAATTTTGTAGGTAACACTAACGCATGGAAAGATAAAGCAATCGTTATAGGTTTCTTAGTAACATTGACGGTGTCGATGCAGGACATGCGGTAATAACATGCAACAAGAGAAAGAAGGAAGGGTGAAAAAAAAGTATTCGATAGACTTGGTGGATTACAGAAGAGAGAGAGAGAGAGAGAGAGAGAGAGAGAATACCCATATACCGGACAATATGTAAGAGGAAAAAGGAATAAGATTCACCTTTACATACCAGAAAATAGCGGCCATACAATAGTAAAGTGGGTGATGAATATCGAGGCTTCAAAAGCAGTTGTTAAAGAGAAACTGCACGAGCGTGACAGACATTGAGAATGCATGAATGAAGTGCAGTTGTAAGAAGGAAATATATATTTGGACCGTGGTACATGCCATAATGCAGCATAAAGAGCATGTGTGTATGCTAATTTATGTTACAATAGAATATGATATATTGTGCAAAGGGGAGATACTTTTGGATAATGAAAAACATAAGCCTAGAGCAAATATTTAAACAGTAAATGTGCTTGATAAGCAGTGGCAGTAAGCAAGACTGAATTCGAAGAATGTCACCTCGAAAATAGAATTCAGACTAAACAGTAACATCATACAAATCTTACATAATGTAATATAGTATATACAAAAGTGTAGAGAAGTTTTTCTTCCTTTTTTTTTTCACTAGTGCCACTTACAAAGCGTTCTACTGAAGTAAAGAAGACCAGAGAGGAAGCAAAACAAATCATGTTTTGCTACCATATATAGAAAAACTAATGATTTAATGATAAGAATTATTGGTCCATGTTATGATCGCCAGCCTTATTATAATTTTTATATTTATTTTATGGGTACTATACCAATGGTTCAATGGTGCATTTTAAAATGACGGATCTGATCAAATATGTTCAAGTTACTGATGGACTCTGCTAATGAAAGAGCATCTCCGATTGGTGCTATTATGGTGGACTATATATTAGGTAGTAACATCGATAACCAATCATTAATTTTCTTTGTTTTTCATTTAATTCTATAAGGTATGGTATAGCATGATATCGGCTTATATCGTTCAATATCTGATATATATTCCGAATGCAATGCATCATTGATTAACCAAACCTAAAGAAGAGCGCAGTGACTTTGGAAATAGATAGTAGAATTAATTTATTCAATCAAATATTGCCATATATAAATCTAGCAATCTTTTATCAATTGCTCATGTCTTAATCTACCTGATAAGGAGGAGAAGTACATGTCCACTATAATATAACCATTATCTAACCCCGAATCCGCGGCTCCTACTAAAAGCTCCGAATCTACACGCCCGTTTTCTCTCCGGAACGCTTGTATCATATTGGATATAAAACTAACGACTGAGTCATCGGAGTCATTAGCCATTCGGAAAAAAAATGTAAATATATATCGTACACGTATTTATTTTTGATTCTGCCATAGTTCACTGTAATAGTTTAAACATATTAAGCGTTACCTACCAAATTACGAATATCTTTAAATATGTAATCTTACAATTATTTGCTTATTCAAGTGGTTATAGTCGAGAACAGAGATAGGAGATGACGTCATTGCATTTGGATTCTACGCCGGCAATTACATGCATAATCTTATCGTGACGTGATATGGAGCCAGGTCCCTAATAACAAGAATAAGTGTTAATTGTAATTTTCGTGCGTCACAAATCGATAATCAAATGCCAAAGTTTAACATCTAACCAGTTTTCTATATTTGGATTGATACATTGATGGCATGTCGCCATCTTTTTTATACAACAATAAAATCTAATTGAAACTACCAAGCACATTTCAGATCTTGAAGTAGTAACTCAGTAGTTGTTTTGTATGAGATCAGAGGAGGATGACAACCAGGGCTGTAATTAGGCGCGATCAAGCTTTGACCATGACTTTTATCTTTTAGGGATGATGATGAAGTGTCAGGGATGTAGTATTTACACAATTTTATGATCATTGTGATTAATATGTCCTTAATATCAAGTTACATCGATTGGTTTGAATAGGTATTAATCACCGATTAATCCCCTACGATGACTACTTAATCGAGGAAAGGATGTTCACACTATAATTGATCTGCAATGCCCAAATGATTTTAGCCAGCTTCAGTCATAATCTTACAATTAATTTATTGCAATTTAATATATTAACAATTACTATTAGAAAAACCATTTTATTGATTTGAATATATATTTATATAGTTATAATCACATAATGTTATGAGCAATTACTATTGCACATAAGTCTGGAAAATTGTCAGCATAATTCAAATCTGCCAATAAAAGAGCATCTCCGATTGGTGCTATATAACCCAATCATAGAACACCTCTTATAATTGCCAAATAAGTGTTAAATTGCCAAAACGATTAAATAAGATGCAACCAGCCAATAGCAGAAATACCGCAGCTTTAATAAGCCATTTCAGATTACAGGTTGTCCAGATAATCATTGGTTAAGCATCCTACCTAAGAGAAGGTCAACAACTGGCTGCCCAAACTAGCTGCGCTCTCTAGTCTTATCAACTTTATAGACTTAGTCCTAAATGTCTGCTGCCTTGTTTTGTAATAATAAAATAGTATCATAATCCCTTTATATTTTGTTTATACAAGGGTACACATTAAAATATCTTTCAATTTAATATTTTTTCAATTATAAATGGATATAAGTCACGGGGATTGAGCTTGTCTCCCAACATGGTAGCATGATTTCCAACAATAAATACCTCGAGTCTAAAAAGAACTCTAAGTAAGATACTTTTATGGCACGAGCCAAGTCGTTCGTTGTGCGGCCTCGCCAATTATCCCCATTCAGTTTAATTTTTAATTTAGCAATCTTGCAGTTGCATGAATGATGATCTGAGTTGATTCTACCTGTAGACCAGAAAACAAAAACTACTAAAATTATACGCTCAATATCATTACTTCAAATTAAACAATCATTAATTTGAAAATAATTACTAAAGTTTCTTTAAGAGCATTACAGTTATAATATTTCTCAAAGAAAAGAAAAACAATAAGTCAAAGTTACAATGAAACTCCGAAGCAGCAAAGGTTATGCGTATGGACCAAACGTAGTCGCATTTCCCTTCCAACCTTGGATAAATTATCTTTCTACGTAATTTATTAATAAATATGAATATAAATCACGAGTATCGCTCACTGGTTGTGGCATGTAAGATTAACGTCACATGCATAGGGGGCACAATCGGATTTGGGTGAACAAACTCGGGCTATACTCGTGATTATCGTTCATTGGTCGCATACTTCACGTCGTTTTATAGGGGGCACAATCGGATTTGTTATAATCACGAGTATCGTTCAACAAACCCGGACTATTTGCCCAATAATAGGCATGGCATTCGGCATCTAGATTGATCGAATCTGGATCTGGAAATCGAGTATCCCCTATCCACCTCCCCTTTACATGATGCGATTACTAAACATAATGCGCCGCGAGAACTTCAGGAATCGGGGAATATTTGTTATAACGCTTTGTTGACTCGACTCATTTAACGCTACATACTTGGGATAAAAGCCGGAAATGCTTGCATGGAAAATGAGATGTGGCTCTTAATTCGAACCTAGGACTAAGTCAAGAATGATGATCTAGACGATGCTCAAAAGCGTGTGTTCCTTTGCATGCTTGGCGGTTATCTTAACATTATTTGAAATCACCAACAATTGTGGATCTTTATAGATATGATAACTGAGACCATATTTTTCAGGCAAACTGGTTCGAATGTAAAAAAAGCCGACTCAGCCCAAATAAAAAGTTAAAACCAGAGGTTTATTATTGCGGTAGATGTTTGTACATGATATATATATATATTAAAAATAACTTAAGTTTAATTTTACTTTAAAAGGTGCTCTAAACTCTTTTGCGCATTTATCCAACGTGATCTAAAAGACCAGGATCAATGTTATGCTCCGGTCTTACGCTCCGGTTAGGAATGGTTCGGTAAATGTGCTCCGTAAAAACCGAATTGTAACACAACATTAAAATATCTCTGGGAGGAAGAGGAAGGACATCATTTCCGGGCGTATTAAGTTCTTCTTAATATTTTTGGTTTTCTTGATTTTTTTAGGTTTTTTTTTTTTACATCAAAGCTTATATTACATAAATTAATATTATATTTTCAACATATAGGAAAAAACGCACGCGCTTGCATTAATATCAGGTAGTTTGGTTTCTTTGATGTGCCTAACCCGTCAATGTGTATGGGAGGCTTCGACCTTTTGTGAAATGCACGATTTGCTTTTGACCATAGTCAGCAGTTTGATCCAGAGTGGTGGGGGGTGTTTTTAGCATTATAATAAGAGTTTATTAGCCAATAACAAGAGCATGTTTAGTTTAGACATTCTATGGTATTTTGGGTGCCATAGTCCATAGATGACTTTTCTTTTAATAAAATCTTTCGTGTTCTATTAACTTCAGCTTGGCAGAGCCAGTGCAGTGCAACCATGAGGAAGATGACTGAATGTTGAGCACGACCTACGGCGCCAAAGTTTGTATTAAAAATATTTTTTTTATACCTATTTTTTTTTTAAACAAATGATAAAGGGATTTCTCTGGTACATTTTTTCTTAAGAAAGCAATTATCGTCTGATTATTGAGTTTTCCTCTAATAAACTGCTCACCAAAATAACTGCGGTGAAACGTTAAATCAATGTAACTGATCACCCCGTTGACCTATAGATGGTCAATAGTGGCATACTTTTAACCGGAGATCTATGTACGCACGTGTAATGAAGCGGCGCATGGCACACTTTATAGTTTACCTAATGAAAAATTAAATAATTTTTTTACATAAAATAAATAACTATTTTAAAAAAATTAAAAAAAATATAAAAAAATAAAAAAATAGAAAAAAATAAATATGCAAAGCCATTATCTCGCTGATTTGTAGTTTTAATTGACACACTTTGTGCTTGGCGTTATAACGTATAAAAGCCCTGGAATTCAGTGGTCATTGTAATGCATGACGTAGATACAATACGCACCAATAAGATTACGAATCAATCGCTTTACTCTCTCTGATGAGCAGATAATTAATGGGACTACGAATTAAGACCACAAAATATGCCTTCCAGTTAGATTAGCTTGTTGAAACCAATACAACATTGTGATCGTACATCTCCACCGTGCATACCTTAATATGGCGCCTCTTATACTTTCGGCATTCATAAAATTTTAGTCTTGCATACATCCGGTTGCACATCACATACAACTTAGCCGAAAATTAAGTTTTTTTTGTAGTTTTTTTTTATATAGTTTTTTAGTTTTTTTTATATAGAAAACCATTTATAGTTTTTATATTTTATAATAGGAATGGCAGGCTCCGGAGGTGTAGGCGTAGTCAGTGAAACGTGTCCTGTATGTGGCGTATGGCAGCCGCATGGTCCACAAACATACATGTTCATTGATCATATAGAAACTTGTAGTAAGCTCCCTTCTGGACGAAACAAATGGCTGTTTGCTGTAAATGTTGCTCATGTTCGTGATAATGACAATTTGGATTCAGCAATAGTAGACGGGAGAAAAAGTAGTTGCACAAAGGTTAGGGGTATGTCACGAAGAACGGTAAAATTAGATCCGTTTGCTTGGACAAAAATATGCTCACAACCTCCTGCTATGATAGAGGACGCTGACCAGCTCAAAAAGCTTCTAATTAAATATGTTAAAAACTCTGGTGTCTTTGTCTACGATGTGTCGTTGCTCCGTCGGGAGTGGTTGATTAAACTAGGGACAAAGTACCGTTGTCCAAATGGCCGTCTTATCAACGGAAACCGGATATCCACTACACCCAAATCTACATTTTCTGATATGCATTGGAAGGAGGCGTTGCGTATGGATCAGAGCAAAAAAGGATTTGAAATAGAGGATGACATCAAAGAGATTTTTGTCGAACTTGAAGAGAGGTATCTTGGTGGACGTATAGGTTCAGGGGTACCATATCTTGAACAGTGTGTCTGTTGTGGTTGCTCAATGACCAACTCAGTTGCCAGTTTATGCCATGTTTATCAACACTTTAAACACGCAGCACAGAATCCCCTAAAGTACCCTCAATGGGTTATCTCTTTTGATGATGTCAGTCAGTCCGACCGTTTCATCGGACAGGCCTATCAGTTTCCTACCGCATATTTTTTCCGCAATCCACTTGAGCCAAACTCTAATATCTATTTCCGTGATCTCGATTACCTCGGGTGTTTCCTGTGTATTCTCTACGGTACTACAACAGAGACTAATGTTTC
>NAOQ01000062.1:30259-57663 GCA_002751075.1 Ichthyophonus hoferi | reverse complement strand
TCAGAGGCCTATCAGTTTCCTACCGCATATTTTTTCCGCAATCCACTTGAGCCAAACTCTAATATCTATTTCCGTGATCTCGATTACCTCGGGTGTTTCCTGTGTATTCTCTACGGTACTACAACAGAGACTAATGTTTCATTAGCCAGAAAAGATAGGCTTTATCTGCTTTTTGTAGATGAGGACGTTCGTATGTTTATTTACAACAACGGACGAGATGCTTTTTCTAATCTTGCACGGCACGAACCCAGACTTATGTCTGATCTACAACAACTCTATCCTGAATTTGGAAACAAGCCTTTCTCCCTAATTAATAATCCACACCCACATGACATTGTTAATAATTCTAGTTCAGAGGTAGCCCACGGAGAAGTAGCTATATCCAACACCTCAGTGTCGACCATGATAGCAGGAAATCCGGCAAAGACCCCTACCAGCAATCAGTGGGATAGCGATGGGGAAAGTTGGGACTCAGTATCTCCTCGCACACAAGATATTATTGAGGAGACAGTTATTGATGTACAGGGACAGGTTAATCGTTCCACTTTTAGGGCTCTTTTACGACTTCTTACACGTACCTTCACACCAGACCAAGTGGCAGATATAGTGCGCCATCAGATGGATCAGCAGCCAGAGTTGAGGACATGGCTTCTTACTCGCTTGGAGGATATTAAAGCTCGGATGGAAAAGTCATACAAGCTACCCAAGAAACATGGGCATACTGGGCACGGCATGGTTCATAGCAGATACGGCATTCGCCCTGGTGTTGAAAAAAGTATTTCCCCAAACCGAGAAGAGCAACATCTCAGTAGTATTTCAGGAGGAGACAAGATCGATTTTGGGGCATTTGCTGATGTGGATGCATTCACACAGGCACACACAGGCTTTGGTTTGCAGTCGGATCGTCTTGTACATCCCGACCAAGTGCAAACGTTTGACATGGGCATGCAGCAACCGCGACAACAACACCACCACCGCCAACAACAACAACAGCAACAGACAATTCATCCACCCGAAGATCCATCAATGACTATTTACCGTTCTTTTGGTAACGAGCCGTGCTTGCAGCCTTGTGACACCCACTTTCCCAGAGACAGTCAATCCATTAAGTTTCCCGGCCACAACACAATTTCTCCTCGAGTTGACCCGTCCAGTGGCGTTCTCAATGATCGTCCAAAGATTGCAGAGAACATTGCACCTATTCAGATAGGCAGTGATGAAATTCCATGGGTTTCCCCTAATCATAACAGAGGTTTAGGGGTAAAGTCTCCTATGAAACCCCAAGTAGAACATTCGCCTGAGTCACACCAGGTACACTATTATCATATGCTCAACAATCATAATATAAATAACGTGAAACGAGAGGAGGGTGGGGCAGCCAAATTCACTTTACAGCACGCACAGCGGAGGCAAAAAATGCTACCGTACAACAATCCCAACTGGCTTAGTGGTTGCACAACAGCCAACAGCAGCCCTACTGCCTATTCTTTAGATATTCAGTCGCAACACACACCCCATGCTTCTCCCAACACCGAGCTAGCCCGTTTGCAGGCACGGCATTTGTCTACGGATAATACTACAGGTCGGGCGATGGCCGCCCCTCTTTTGGTTAATGCAAACGGTTGCCGTACTGGCCAGCTTGGTGCTCCCAGCAACATATCTCACCAATGATCTATGTACAAACACATTATTGCCTGATTTACTTTAAGCGTTTGTGATTCATACCACTACTAACCTTACACTGTCATGGATTTTCAATCCAACATCAAGCTTAGGGCATTTGTGGGTAAGCCATCCAAGTATAAGGAAATTGGCCGTGAAACTTAGTATTTTTTATTACATTCGTTCTATAATTTCCTTTGGTATAGTTTTTTTTATTCTTTACTCTGCCTGTTTATATATATGTGTATGTATATACATTTAGTTGCAATACAACGAGACTGAAAATAATCTATTTCATGCAGATTAGTTATTTCCTGCTAATATAACTGCAAAAGTTTATCCCATCACAAAATTAGATATCCTGCTATCAGAGGTATGATAGCACTGCAAAGGGGAGAGTTATACTCGTTTTGCATTTTTTTTTTGGCAACCCGTTTATATTACTTTCTACGCTGTTTTTAGGTCATAGATTCAAGCTATGAATATAAATAAAAAATATATAAATGTGGCGCTCACGCGCTATTACACTTTCTATTTGTCGGCAAGCACGCCTTGGCTATGTATGTCTGTTGTCTTTTCAATCTTTTCAAATGCTTTTACGTGCCGTAGCACGCAAGCACAAGCCCTGGGCATCTCCTTCAAACATGAACTTGGGTCTTTATTGACCTTTTATATGCTTATTTAGTGTATAATGTATTGGGAATGAAACGTCATCATGGCAAAAATGCCAAGACCAAACATTTTAAATTATGTGTATTATTATTATCTTATATAAAATATTTTAATCACAATTTACCATTATTAAACCCCCCAACAATAGCATTTCAATGGTGTCTCAACCCCCAAATGATCAGTACTTTAAATTTACGACTTTTTAATTTTTGTGTTTAAAATTTTAAAATTTGGCGCGTAAAATCCATGAGCCACTCGCACTATTTACAATTTGATAAACCTTTTATTTTAAATTTAGGACAAAGGAATACTCGGGCAGTGATCGTGTTGTTTAATATATAATTTATGTCTGTCTTCGGGCCTTTTGGATATATATCTTTCCCGTTACACCTTGTGTTATCTTTTCGAGCCTGAAGATAGTAAGATAATAGAATTTTTATCGTACTATATATACTAAAGTAAAGTGCCTAACTTGCTTGCAAGTTGTCAACGAGAACTTTGACGTATGAGTAATCACTGCGAGCCTAACTATGTTTATGTTCACTTTATTCATCACAAAAGTTACCTGCATTGCTTGATGGAAATACTGTGAATGTCATGCTACAGAGGTAGGGCAGGGTCGGCCATTTGGATACATTCGACGATACTGATTAAAGAAATTTTTGAATAGTTTAAATGCATGTCTTTTAATGAGAAAATATAAACATGGAAATGGATGCTATAAGTGAGCTGTCGGGTACACATCATATTTTTTTATCATACTCAAAAAAGGCTAAGACCAATCCGACCGAACGGGAGGTTTATTTAGACGACCAAACATATACTTTACACACTCATCCTGTTTTATCTACTGTTGAAGAGTCTCCAGGTATGGGGTTTTTTATATTGCTTGTATGATAAAGATAATGTGAACTATGTGTGAAGATGTGGGAAACCGACTGAACCTAGATATTGCTTTTTGTTTTTTTCTTCTTTTTCTCAGCCTTCATAACTTAGTTGCTGCTACTTTTTATACGCTTACTTTCATATTGGTTAGTTAGTTGAGTACTTGCAGTGCAGGAAAGTCCAGTTAACGAAGAAGAGCATAATTTTTAGGTAATTGATTTTATTGAAAGATTGAGTGTACGAGGAGAGAGTGCGTGGGGCTTTGGGTTTATATGCTGCCCAGATTTTGTCATTATTAGTTTTCTCTGGCAGTTATTATTTCTCTGAGCAATTTATTGTATTATTTTTATCAAAGATTAATAGAGAATCAATATTTCATAAAATATAAAAACAATATTAAAAAGATATATAAACTGGTTTATCACGACTGTCGTTTCCTTTCACAATATTCTTTATTTCATGTATTTTTTGTTTTGTGCAGCGTAGCACAATCCACTGTAGTTACTTTACCAGACTTTCTCAGCATATTTAGCTATCTAATGTAATATGGTACTAGTAGAACTTGATCATTGCAATCATTTTAGTAGCAGATGTAATCTGAGCCTAAAAGCTAATTTGCAAGTAGAAGAGCCCCTTCGATGCCAATAACAACTTTATTTCTGGTACTATTCTGCTGTAGCTATGCCACTGTGACATAAGCAGTGAATTGTACTCTGACTTCTTATTTAAGACTTTGGTCTTTGGACTATCGGACTTATGATTTATCTTCATATCAATCGGTTGATTTATCTATTGGATCACATTGCTCTATCGGGCACAAGGCCTAAAATATAGGTGTATTTTAGATCACATGCAGGGAAATATGAAAATAAGCTTTCTTCATAATATATTATATATTGTGTAATTGTGTGTACCAAGGTTTTCTCTATTTGTAATACATACATTCAATAAAAGACACCATGCAAGAGGTCATGCTATCTAGGAAGCTTTAAATATACATGAATTTATGCGAGAATGCAAGTGATATAAAATGAATGAAACAACTTAATTAATTTTTTGCTTCCACTGTAATTACTTTTTAGCAACCAAGATATTTATTTATTGAAAGATGGATTTAAAATTAAGTATACTTACACTCATATACATATATCTATATACTTATAAATTCATCATATAAAAAGTACCATAAAGTGGCGTTTACATTATTTTCCCCGTTTTTGAATTTTCAGTCATCTAAATGATCAAGTCTTTCGTTAGATTTTATTATGACATCAGTGTATATTTCTTAGAGGTGTAGCGAGGCTATGGTATATATAATATATATAATTAGGCAGTCATATTAATGCCCTTTAGCCCATACCCAGTCTCTTTGCATGACCTACTGGAAGTAAGAAGAGGCTACAAGCATAAAGATTTTGATGGATACAAAGACCCTGCTCATGAAAGTCTTGCCTTTACTATTGTTTATGGCAAAGAATTTCGCACAAAGGTTGGTCATAAATCCTCTAGTATTTTTTTTTCTTCTTTTTCTTGTTTTTATTGCTTTATTTACAAATATTCCTGCTATTTTATTATTATTTGTGTGAGAATTTATTCATCCATGATGTTTCAATTATTGTTGTTACTTATTATTGCACAGGCACTTTATCTAGCTGAATCGTTCTCAGTACCTACTCTCTTACTTTCTCAGATCAAGGCTGACCAGTCCTATGGGGTTTACAGACTTATATAGTTGATTTTATTTTATTTCAAAACTATTTTACATTTTATTCCCATAACTATAGCTCTATCCATCAATGGTGTAGTAGCAAAAAGGGAAGAGATAGCATATGAAGAGAGGAAGAAGAGAGTTTAATGGAGGGGTAAGGCGTAGTTTAGATTAGGAGATAATTATTTAAGGATATATTGTACCAAGGTATGGCTGCTCACTCTGAAGATGAGGTAGGCCAGAAGACACATGATTAGTATTAGTGCTAGTACTATGAATGCAGTTCGTATATTAGTATGCTTTTCCCCCACCCCAAAAAATATAAATATATGGTTCTGGAAATAGGGTTTATCTTTCATAGCGACCATCTACATAGGTTACTTTTACTGATATGACGTTTAGTTAAAAATAGAGTTTCATTCTAGCTCTCTCCTTTTTTTTTTTTTGTAATAATTATTTTTTAGATACAGACACTAAAACATACACGAGAATACTCCAATACATTTTTACTATTTGTTAGTCATCCAAGTGTGATATTATTAATCCTTATGGAGACATGTGCGGGTTTTATAAAGGCAACTTATCTTTTAACATGACAATATCTTGTACACAGTCCCTCTCGTTGATAGCACAAAGTAAAGCTATTTACAAGAAATGGGTAGAGTGTTTGGCCGCTCTATGCGCTGCCAAGGAACAATTAGTATCTGAGACATCGTCAGCCAATGCTAGCTACTTAACAGAACTAGCCTTGATTAAACAGTACGTGTGCTTATTAGTCCCCATCACTCACCTACTAATCCTGTTTTACTTCTTACTTCTGGATCATATCTTTTTACTCCTATCTTAGAAGCTAATATTAGTATTTGTTGACTCAGTTCATATTAGTTCATAGGTAACCATTATATAGCATAGAGGGTATCTACAGTTGTAGTAATAGAAAACGTCATAGTATGTCTCAGGACTCTTAATGGTATGGATTCATTCCTTTTAGGAGCCATAATGTATATAGCACCAAAGGTATATCTTATCATTCTGTATTATTTCACAGCCTTTACTTCACAGAATAGGGCAGTACATTAAGATTAAATTTAATTTTCTGCTTAAATAAATATATGTAATTGTTTGTTTGTGCATATATATAATGTTTATTCTGGCACTCCCATAGATATCTTATGACAGAGTACAAGCGTTTTAATAGGGAAAGAATCACACCTAAAGATGTATGTCAGTTCCTAAAGCGTGGGGGCTTCAAGTTGGATCGAACAAAGGTCAAGCAACTGATGAGAGTAAGTCTATACATATTAATACTACTTACTATATACGTTTAAAGATTTCTGTTTCTTTTTGTTGTTTTGTTTTTGTTTTTGAGTTTGAGCGTGGCATTTGTCCTAATGATACATTTTAAAATTAATATATATGCATGTATAGAGGCTATGTATGTTAATGCTCACATATGTCAGGAAATTACTGGGTGGTAACCACTGGATGGTAACCTGCACTTTGTAAGTTGTGATGGTGCTACAGTAGGAGGTACGACTGAGGAACTATATAATTTGGAAAGTTGTGTTTATAATGCAGGGTTATGTAATATAATATAATCTAATATACTCCAATTTAATTTGTATATTTTATGGCATAGGGTGGTTAATGTGCGATTGACATATAGTATACACTATGTTGGGAATGTATTATGTAGTAGTTTATAATATGTAGATAGTGGTTTGAACCATTAGAGGATAACTGTATAGTTCACATCTACAATTGCACTGATTTAGATCATAGTTATTACACGCATTACAAGTTACATGGTAAGAAACTTAAAGCACCTTTGACTTCAGAACAATTGTTTGAACTTTAAGTAGAACACACAAGAGCTTTAACATATCCCTTACTTAATCATGACTTTTTAGATCAAATAGTACTAGAGAGGAGCATTATACGTCAAATATAACTTAGTACAACAGATATTAGTGTTATTTTCAATATATGTAAATGAATATTTGTAAAACAATTGGAAATTTCCGACCAATCCAAAATGGCTATTCTGACGTCACCACCTTCAGGAAGCACAGAGGGGAAGGACTTTAGCGCCAATCAAAGAGGTGTATGATTACACAGATCTCAATATCCTATATAACCACATCCAGAGAGTGTCTAGGATTGAGACTCTCTTTGAACAGTATTCTAAGACTACACCAGAGGGCCTGAGGATAATGGATGAGGTACAACTGACACAGTTCTTGTGGACAGTACAGAAGGTGTAGTATCCGTATTTTGGCTTGTTTTAATTTTAATTTTAATTTTAGTTTTTGTTTTGTTTACCTGGTTTTCTCTGCTATTTTCTGCTTATGATTTATTATTATGTATCTATCAAATGACTCACTACTATGCACTAATGAAAGTATAATACCCGAATATGTTATATTTTTTATTTTTTATTATTATTTTTATATTTGTTTTCTCTTTCCTTCTAATTTGAATCCACCTATATGTATCTTTACAATCAATCATTCCTGTACACTAAATAGGGTAAGTAATATAATATGATATATTATATTAGAGTATATTTTGAAATTAGAATTCTTCCCCATCCTCTTCTATTTATTTTTAATAAATGTGTATTTATCTAATAATTTGCAAGTCATCATTAAATTATATACACCAACCAACCAACCAACCCTTTTTTAAGGGGAGGATTGCAGCCAATAACAACAGTATTAATTATATAAATTATATAATTCCAGCAAACCTAATATACTACTAGATTCAAATGCATTGCATACATTGCTTCCTCTTAATTATAAACACCAATCTGCATGATTATCTACCTTATAGTCAAACACACATTATTCTATTTGTTTTGGTTACATACACCATTGCAACTATTTTCCGTATATATTATTATACTGCGTATCTATACCAATAAGGCAAGTAAAGAGTGCTTTGTTCGTTTCTTTCCGTGTTTTCCTGTAACATTTCTTTATATAGGCTGGCGTGAGACAATAATTCATAGCTGTTGTATTTATGTTGTATAAGCGTTACTTGCGTTCCATATATATATATTATCTATATTATATACCAAATGGTACTATTTAATGATTTATGTAGCTTATCATGCCTTATATATATATTAGAATGCTAATATATGATATTATATTCAAAATACTAATATTTGATAGTTAATTAGAAATATCACATAGTGCCAGTCTGAGATAGCTCCAATCCAATAATATTTTGTATTCTATATAACATATTATACTTTATATATACCATATATGACTATTTATAAGTCAAGCCAATCACATGCTACACACTCTCACGAGACACTACCGCTTAACCGTGCGACATTATTGACCAAGGTATTTTATGTAGGAAAAACGCTCCAATGATAGAGCTTGGATGGATAACATTATGGCCTTGTATGGAGAAAAGGGCGGGTAAGTTTGGTATTAGTATGGGTGTTAATATGGAGATAAGTACATATGGGCTATTATAGTCTATGTGGAAGTATGTGCTTATTTGCAATATATATATAAATAAATGGAACTAGCATATATATAGGTGTATTGACAGGTGTATAATGGTATATATGTGTATTATGGACTCTATGCATAAGAATATACATATATGAATACTTATATATGTATTATACTAGTATACATATGGGTTTGAATATGAGTATGTGCTGTTATATATTTATCAACCCTAATATATAATTACATGCAAGCGTATACTTAGTTACACCCGTACAATATATATATAATTACGTATATGCAACGAAGCTACTAGATTTCATAGTGCGAATCAATAGAGGAAAGCTGCCCTAGGATGCCCGGCTATTAGTATGAGTGAGATAATGCATATAATACCACCTGTAGGATAATGTAAGTGCAAAAACACACATATATAAATGTTTATGTCTGTATATATAGAGACTTACCTATAGATATGCAGATAGGATGGATATACAAAGATACTAATATACTATATATCCTTTTCTTACACTCCCACCTGGCGTAGTCAAACCCCCATGCCAAATTCCTAGATCTAATTTCAACCAATACTTTCCTAGTATAAAAATACTGACCAATAGCTGCTTTTTTAGAAATGATGACAAATCATATCTTGACCAAGATGGCTTCCAGTTATTTTTATTATCAAGGTGCACCCCTACACACAGATACTCAGATACACACACACACACATATATATATATATCTAAATGATATAGATTAATATGATATGAAATATGATATAATCTGCTTTACCAAGATATATGCCATGTGTTACTATAATAAGAGTTAATATGATATAAAAGAATATAATATTTAATTTCATAATACGTTATAATGCAAGGTAGAATTGTATAATATATGTAATATATCATTGATATGGTAATAAAGAGAAAAAGCATGCATTGCCCACAATACCTATTGATATACTGCATGTCTCTAGTAAACACGGGACATATTTGGTTATTATATCATACCGTATGTTTTTTCATCTGTCTTATAAAATATACAAATATCAATTTGGGGTCGGCCATTTCGAATACAGGGGGATTTATTGGCGTATATGTGTAGTAAATGGATAGAGTGATATGATAGAGAGCTATTAGGAAGTTGATGCTTTCATATAATATATTTATTACATGACATTATGCTACATTGCATTGCAGTATATTTTATTATAATATACCACCTTATATTATAGTGCATTGAAATTTACTATGATATTGTATTGCCTTATATTACATTATATTAAATTGTATGATTGTATATTTAAATTAACTAATATATACAAAATTATAGATACCTATGCTGTAATATTCAGAAAACATACACATTTCCAATAAACAGGTCCATATATATTAAAGGAGTATTTTCATTGAGTATAGAATCCTCCTCCCCCCCTTATATATATATTCTAATCAAGTATAATGTTTTTTCTTCTTAGATAGATTATGATTTGAGGATCAAGGACATGTATTTGTTTACGTTTACATATATTTCTCTGTCTATATAGTGGTAGATTTCATGTGTGCTATCCCCATGCCTGTCTATGCATCTACTTATATAAACAGATCTATATTATCTATAAATACTGAAGTGCTGTTCTAAGTATAAAACTATATATCTCAAAAGGGTGAAGGATTTTTATTATATATATATATATATATACATATGTAAAGAGTAGGTTGAGATAAAAAAGGTAGTATAAGTTGAGATATACTAGATAGTATAGGTTGAGATATAATGAATAGTAAAGGTTGAGATATAATAAGTAGTATAGGTTGAGATAATAGATAATATAGGTTGAGATATAATAGATAGTATAGGTTCAGATCGAATAGATAGTATAGGCTGAGATAAGATAGATGGTATAGGTTGAGATCGAATAGATAGTATAAGTTGAGATATAATAGATAATATAGGTTGAGATATAATGAATAGTATAGGTTGAGATATAATAAATAGTATAGGTTGAGATAAGATAGATAGTATAGGTTGAGATATAATAGATAATATAAGTTGAGATCGAATAGATAGTATAGGTTGAAATATAATGAATAATATAGGTTGAGATATAATAGATAATATAGGTTCAGATCAAATAGACAGTATGGGTTGAGATATAATGAATAGTATAGGTTGAAATATAATGAATAGTATAGGTTGAGATATAATAGATAATATAGGTTGAGATATAATAGATAGTATAGGTTGAGATAGGATAGATAATATAGGTTGAGATATAATAGGTAGTATAGTCTGAGATATTACAGATATTATGGATTGATATATACTATGGAATATAGGTAATATTATATATATATATACAATGAGCTGACGATATATTACCCCCTTAGACACAACGAACTATTCGATCCAGCCCACACCCAAGTATACCAGGACATGAACCAACCAATCGGCCACTACTTTCTTGCTTCGTCACATAACACGTCAGTACCCACTTTATTATTGGGTTATCTTTTTATAGCTTTATTTTATTATAACCAATACCTATTTTCATTATTAAATGTAGAATACTATCCTTAATGATATTGTCTAGTCAAAACTATAATTCACTGTAGCTAGTTAGTTAGACTAGGTGTGAGAAATCCGTAGTTTGCAGACCTCTAAATAGTAAAAGTTAATCCTCCAGCTTCAATCAAGTTTCCCTGGAATGAACTAGATCTATGACATCTTTATTTAGAAATGGAGTAGGCATTAGTAGCTGGGAGGTTATAAAGAGTTGTTGTAGATTCACAAATTAAAGTGTGCCTATCCTTGTACTATTAAGTGTAATTAGGACGTGGAGGTATAGGATGGGACGACATATTTTCCCACTGACACGTTACCTTTTCTAGCTAGGAGTATATCAAGTCATATAATATCATATCAGGCCGTGTTAATAATAGAGTTCATTATATTGTGTTATATCATGTTATGGTATATTGTATTCTGTCACACTATATTTTATTATATTTTACTATATTATGTTGCTCTATGTTGTACTATATGTTACTATTTTATATTATATCATATTACATTTTGCTATATTATATCATATTATATTACCCTGTATCATATCACACTATGTTATATTATATGATATAATATTCTATCCATCTATATTATATCATACTAGACTACACTATACTATATTATATTATCCCACAAGATCAACTGAACCAAAATCCATAGGCTTTATATGTAACAGGTTCTGATTCTAGTATACCGTGAATATTATGGGCTAACTAGGTAAGATAACGGAGACAGATACCTACTGGGTGACCAACTACGTAGTGAGTCATCGACCGAGGCTTATATAAGGACTCTACGTGCAGGATGTCGGTGTGTTGAATGTAAGCAAGGTTTATTGATGTATTTATTTATTTATTTGACTATATATTATTTTTGTCCTGTCTGCTTCAAGCTTTATTTAGTTACCTAATATTGTATCCTTTCCCATTTATAAGCCTTACTTATTTGATCCTATTAAACATTGGTGTTAGAATATGTAGAATTCTTAATATCTTTTAAAACGAAAATTTAAAAATAGCACACGGTAGGAGGAAAGTAATGGTCTATAATAATATTGAATAAATTATACAATACATGCTGTGTTGGTTCTACTGGGTTCTCCTTTAGTCTGTAAGGGGTTTGCTGGCTCTTGATGTTATCTTTATATGTTATTAGTCAAGCCTTCTCATATATATGACTGTGTGTATGGGGGAGTCAAAGTCGTCCTCTATGCAATTTTCTATATAATTTACAGTGATAAAATCTGATATACACGGCATTATCCCATGGTATATATGTTGCCGTCCTTAGATGGTATAATTAATAAATGCTCCGTGCATGGTGTAATTACATGATACCCTTTATATATAAATTGATATGATACATAAGCCCGTATATACAATATAGTACTCTGCAGTCTATTATGTAAGGGTCAGTATAGTGTGCTCATTAAAATATGTTATGACGTCCTGTAACGTTTTAAAAATACTGTAACACTGTATGACTCTTTATATATACAATATTTCCTGTTAACCCTCTATGTTTACTCTAAAGCTACACAAGATTTTGTATACGATGCCTTATTACGAACTATGCTCTACTTATATTATAATTGTACGATACCATGTTATAAGTTGTACTCTATTTATATTATAATGGCTTGAACCTCCTTCCCACCCAGTGGACTGCTGGGATGGCGACAGTGAACCAATCATTACCCATGGCAATACACTTTGTACGAAGATTCGATTTGAAGACGTGATAAAAGTCATTGCCGAGCATGCCTTCGCAACGTCTGATTACCCCATTGTCCTCTCCCTGGAGAATCACTGCACACCTCCCCAACAGGAAATGATGGCTAAGGCTATGAAGCGGCACTTTGGCGATATGCTACAGGATACAATCTTAGACTATGCGGCCGAGTGTTTACCCAGTCCAAATACTCTCAAAGCTAAGATTCTGCTAAAGGTATAAGGGATTACATTAGAAAAGATGGAATACAGATAAAATAGAAGGAGTGGATGTGAATATAAAAGTATGATACTATGATTGGTTGCAGTGAGGAGTCGGTCATGCTATAGTACACTATATTTTATTATATCGTATTATCTTACATCATGCCTGATTCTATCAAAGTGCATCATATCCTATTATATCTTGTAATACCACAACATACTATATGGTACACTATGCTACCATACTATATGATGCACTATTTTATTATATAATATCATGTAATATCATACAATATTATATTTCTTTTCTCCATCAATTTCAAGTATTGCAAACAAACAATATTCTATCATTAGTGAAGCAACGCCAGGACCAAAGAGAATAACTTTTAATAGTACGATCTTACTATGGTACTTACTATTTAAGATACTTGGGTTGCGACAATAATAGTTTTAGAGATAGGAGACGTTGCAAGAAGATAGATATAGAAATAGAGAGATAGGGAGGGCTTTGATAAAGGAGTTATGTATTTAAAATCCAACATTAAAAAATAAAAAATAGACAGACTGGTTGCCCAAAATATATCAGTATATTAATATGTTAATATATATACATGCCTACATATCTAGATATTTACATATTTACATATTTACATATTTGATCTACGTATCTACATATATAACTATATATCAATATACAAATATCTTAGTAAATATATATGTTTAAGAGTAATAAGTGGTGGATTATCGCATCTCTTTACTATACAGGATAAGAAAAACCCAGAGAAGAACCTAAAAAGCCTTGAGGGTAGAAGAGCGTAGGTTTACCCATGCCTTTGGTGGACCACTCATATCTATATTTTTATTTTTATTACTATTTATTGTTTATGATAGGTTAACTTGTTCTCTCATCTCCTACCAATAGCTATCTTGCTATTAACTGCTTGCACAAACATTAATACTACGTATTCCACCAAAGATATGTGTATCCTATCCTTGTACTACTGTGTCTATCAACTGTTTTTTTCTCTTTTAATACAATACAATACAATACAATACACTACAATACAATTCGATACAATACAGTACAGTACAGTACTATACAATATAATACAATACAATACAATACAATACAATACAATACAATACAATAAAATACACTACACTACACTACAATATAATACAATTCGATAAAATATAGTACAGTACAGTACAATATAATACAATATAATACAATACAATACAATACAGTAACATACAATACAATACAATACAATACAATACACTACAATACAATTCGATACAATACAATACAATACAATACAATACAATACAATACAATACAATACAATACAATACAATACAATACAATACAATCCAATACATTGCAATACAATACATTGCATTGCATTACGATACGGTACGATACAATACAATACGATACAATTTTTTACAATAAAATGCATTGCCTTGCATGACAGTGCAATAGATCTACTCCAAGATACCATCTCGATCAAAAGCACCTTTATCAACTGGCTTATGCATGCAGAGATAGCAGTGGAAATCTATAATAATATGAAGTATCTTTTATTTTAGCTCTGTTCAATCGACTACTGCAATGTCTGTCTTGGAGGATGACGTTGCCAACAGTCAAAACGGGGATCTATATATGCTCACTCCCGATGGGGTATGTCAAGATTACTTTCCCATATTTTAGTCACCCTTTTTGGTTAAACAGTTCTTGCTAGCTCTTTTTTGTTTTTTTTTTCTGTCTCTCTCATACATCGTTCTATTGCTGCATGCATCGACTTGGATTGTGGATTGAATCATATATTACAATCCATGTTTTATACAGATAATACAAGATTATTTTATAACTCCAGATATAATGTTATGTGTTCAGACACATACCTTTGGCATCAGTCACACATTGTTCTATATCTCTAAATTGTAAAGCATATTAATTTTTTCTTCTTTTTCTTGCAGATAGTAAGAGTATATATTGCAATAGATAACCTAGATCCTTTTACACGACTTCCTTTCTACAGTGTTTTTATTATAATATCTTCCTTATCTATCTATAGCACATATTACTCTGGCTAGATCTTTAATAAAAGGCATGAAATAGAACATATTCCTTTTACACCTACATACCAATTAAGCTCAGTAAAGCGCTATGACATTATTATAATACCCTATTTAAAAGGTGGACTCATTTTTACTTATGTGACGTTTTCCTATTTTCTTGAACCATTGATCAACACGATATACTAGTACTAATACCTACATAAGGAATAAAAGGTTATTATTAGGAGTAATATTTTTTTATATCTTATGTTGATTGTTAGGTATAGGTTAGCAATGCGTCTATCTATGTATTTTATTATGTCTCTACAAGTACTGTTAAGCCCCCATACCTTTCTGTGTTTGTTTTTTATTATATCAAGAAATAAAAACGTACATAGGCACTTTTATAAACATATGGCATTTTCTATCTATTTATAATACATTTATATGTAACACATAGTTAGAAAAAGGTCGTGTATATGCCGGGAAGGTATGTTTAATACGTGTTTATAAACGTTAAAAACTCGGTCATTTACATCTTGATTGAACCTATAGAACTATATAAGCTAGAATCATTGGGTAATTTTCAGTAAATGGAAGGCAAGACCAGAGGTCTTAGCCAATAGCATACAATATATAAATACCCACATTTTTATAATAAGATTTGAGTGGTGTAATCACTCATAAATAATATGATAATGTGATAGGTACAATACAGTCAAGGGTACTAAAACCAGGACAAAAAATAAGGAATTCAATGGAAAGATTTTGATTGCCATTTTTATTTACAGTTTAAACAGTACTATGTCATAGTAGAAAAGAATTCTCTTCTTGTAGCTGATCTGACAGTGGATGATAACAAGGAGGAGGAAGAGGACAACACAGATCTGGTGTGTATGTTATATGTTAAATGTTAACATATATATGTTTATGTTCTGTTTTTATTGACAGTTTTGTTTTGTTAATACAGACACGTCTGCACGTATCCGTACATGTGTAATAAGAATATATATAACAGATATATATGTATATACTTGCATACATAAATACACACACACACAAATAAAAAAAATGAGAAAGCTATACATTTATGACTCCATTATGTACTCGCGTGGGCAGCCTAGTTATATTTAATAATCCAAAATACTTATATTGACACGCCTTTATTCATTATACAGGAACATCTGGAGGAGCACTGGACGGAAATGTAATATGCTTTTACTATATTATATGTACATAATCGAATATATTTTTATACTATGTTATATATTTATACTATGGTATATATTTGTACTATGTTATATGCTTATACTATAATATATGTTTACACTGTGTTTTATGTTTATACTATTATATATGTTTATACCATTATATATGTTTATACTACGTTATATGTTTATATTATGGTATATGTTTATACCATGGTCTATGTTTATACCGTCGTATATGCTTATATTATGATATATACAAGCGGTGTGATATGGTTATAGAATATGATATATTTATACAATACAATCTGATTATACGATACAATATATTTACATTATAATGTTACTACTCTATTGGACACATCTACTATACCATGGTAATACACCCTAACCTGCAATATATTTTCCATAGCTGGTTTCATCCTAACGAGACAAGAGAAGGTGCTGTAGCCAAGCTAAAAGGTAAGAAGATTAAAGGGTCATTCCTTGTACGACCAAGAGAAGGAACAGTCACGTGCGCCTTGTCGTATTGGTTAGTAGTCTGTCAACCCAATCACATAGTATATCTTCCTTGACCTCATATTATAGTATATACATGTATAAAAATTGAAATATATGTATGAAATACAAAAATAATAGGTATCTGTATATGTTTTAATACCATAGGTAATCATGATTGTTCAGGTGTGTATCAGTACAAATTATTACGTATGAAGACATTTTGATACATGCTGTCGTACTATCATACTATCATATTATCATATATATATATATATACATACATATTATTGTGGTATCAGACATACATACATATATACATACATACTATTATTCATACTATTATACATATTATTAGTTGTACTATCATACATACTATTATACATACTATTATACATACCATCATACATACTATTGTACATACTATCACGTATACTATCATACTATAATACATACCTAACTACATTTAATATAGCTCTGGTGGATGACAATATGAACATAAAAGCAACTAATGTGGACTATATGCATTGCCTGGTTGTAAACAGACACAGGCAGTGAAGATTAAAGCCAAAGGGGGTGTATGACTAATAACCAATAACATGGCAGGTGCAATGGCCCAAATCACGTGATAATAGACCATAAGAATGGCATGTACTTTATTGTGGCAAGCCAGTGTTTCCACTCTATCAACGATGTAATTGAGGTAAGGACCGTATTATTGCATTACATGCATAAATTGCACATAGTCTGACTATACAGAGGTGCACAACTTCTTGCTCACTTATGATGTTGTACAAATGTATACACATATACATATATGTATAGCATTATGCACATACATATAGCTATGGTTTATAGCCATTATAGCAGAGTGGCTCAGATCAAATATGGGACCTTCCCATTGGATATTTAATATTGTCCTTATTTTTATCAGCTTTTAAATTTTTCTTGTTGTTTCCTATTGGTCAGCAGTTTGTCTACTATTCAATGCTATAAAGCCCTTTGCCTGTTACTTTAATTATTTACCGACATAATCCGCTACCATGGTTGGAGTAACGCAGTCTATATAATTTAAAATGAAACAGACATCAATACAAGTGTAAGACGCAAATATTAAGGTTTTATAGAAAACAAACCGTATGTATGTTTGACTTACAGCCTTGCAGTACCATCAAAAGACCCCTTTGACCCCTAGGGAGGGAGAGGAAGTCGTATTGACAGAACCCATACCATGTGTATGTTATATCTACTTCTATTATCCAAAAAAACATGCACGCATACAAATATACCCATATAGATACGTATATATATGCCTTCTCTGCTGGCACCAACCTACATATATATATATATGCTTATATATACTACGGAATATATACTAGTGCATACGTACATACGTAAAACCATGCATACATGCATGTATGCGCAGTATTTAGTTATACACACTCACTCACCTTCTTCATGTATGTTTATTTTATATTTGCTGATACATACACAATTAAATATATAAAACATACCGCAAATAACAAATAACATACACCACATAACATATAACACATACCATATAACACAACATATACCAAATAATACACATCACACAGCATAGAGCCGTGCCCTATAAACACCCTATGACTATAAGGTGGGGGGAGAAGTTAAACTAATATTTATAAGCAATAGGTATATATACCATAGGATATATATATATTCTAACTGGAACATACACGGGGCATATAGTTTGAGGAGCTGGAAGATAGCAATTTCAACCCCAAGTATACATGGTATAGCAGCAGAATCCCACGGTGGGAGGCGGAACAACGATTAAAAAGAACGTACTTGGATGGGTCATTCCTGGTTAGACAGTGTCAGGATGGAAAAGCATATGCTATATCCTTTAGGTGGGTGTATATAGGCTATAGTATATATTTTTATATATTTATCGTTATCTATATGTGGGTTTTAATATATATATATATATGCATAAATCTCTGGTTATAATTGGCCTATAGCTAGAATATAAGATAATAATTAATATATTACATTATGACATAACCTGATGATCGGGAGAAAGAACAATTTAAAATGGTAGAATAAAATGCCAAATATAACTACGTATACAGCATAGGTCAAAGTAACTAACTATATTTGAAATTATTTAATTCATTCATGCTGGATTCTGCAGTATTCTATATATAAAATGCTATATTTAGAAAATACAAAAAGGGTCTGAGACAAAATGGCGACTTTTCCACAATAATAACCACATCACAATGAGATAATAATTACATCACCGTGCGAAAATAACTACAACATACTAAGATGATAATTGTAGTATAGTGAAATAATAACTACAATACAACACAACAATAATGACAAAACAGTGAGATAATAAATACAGTACAGTAAGATAATAACTACAGTGCAATAAGATAATAACTGCATCACAATAAAATAATAACTAAAACACAGTAAGATAATAATTACAACACAGTAAGATAATAACTACAACACAGTAAGATAATAACTACAGCACAATAAGATAATAACTACAACACAATAAGATAATAACTACAACACAATAAGATAATAACTACAACACAGTAAGTTAATAACTACAGCACAATAAGATAATAACTACAACACAATAAGATAATAACTACAACACAATAAGATAATAACTACAACACAATAAGATAATAACTACAACACAGTAAGATAATAACTACAACACAGTAAGATAATAACTACAGCACAATAAGATAATAATTACAACACAAGGAGATAATAACCACACATAATGTTGATAATTACTACATAGGCTGAGATGGACATAAAATATATTTTAAATTAAAGAACACACAATACAATGGCATTGGGATAGTACATAATACACATGCTAATACTTATGTTTATGTTGGGTACAGGGCTGGGCGAGGGATAAAACACTGTAAGTTAGAACAGGAGGGGCGTATGTGGATGTTAGGGGCAGGGTTGAAGCAGTTTGATTCTATTAGAGAGCTGGTTGCATATTATGAGACTCACCCACTCTACCGTAATACTTGTCTAAGGCACTCTGTTAATAAGAATGAGGTATGTATATATATAATCAGTTAAGATATTTGCGTGCATAATATAACCTAGATAAATATTTAAATATATATTTTTAGAGATATATAACGCAACCTATATGGATGTTTGTATATTATCATGCAAGATATGTAAAAATTATATATGTAAGAATCTACATAGATACATGTATGAAATGCAACATAGCTAAATATGCTTATATTATTAGACAATATATATAGGTATTTATATACATTTAATACAACCCACAATAACGTTTACAATTTTTGATTGTAGGCCATTCATATATATAACCATGCTTAATGCAGCCCACATAAACATTCATGCATACGCTATACCTTATATAACTATTGACATACATAATACAGTATGCAAATCTTCGTACATTGAAAATAGTTTCCTATATATTGTGTTATCATAATTTTTATTTCTTTAATCTTTTGGTCACACCACGTAGTAGTGCAATATGTTTTTGTAAATACACAATGTAAATATGTTTTAAATTTTAAATAGCTTTATATATAGGTATATTGTATTTAATAGATCTACCAACTAACTAATACTGGGTTAACTAGAGTTAAAAACAAAGCGGTGCAGATACCAAGTTAATTTACTACCATACAGTTGGGTCTAAACACAGTATATTTACGTGTTATGAGAGAGGGTAGATGCGGTAATGGTGTAGCACGTAACTAATGAAAGCATGATACATGAACATAAACCAATGAAAACCGATTGCTCTACAGCAAGGACCAATTGATGATGATCTATATGTATCCACCTATGTTGATTCCTTTTACATTCCTGTCACTCAAATGGCCAAGCAGGTAGTTTTAAAAGTCACTCACATATATGCTACTAACCTTGGTACACTGTACTACACATATAAGGCACCGCAGTTCATACTCGGACGTATTTATTGCACTAGTTATCTGTCTCTATGTATATGGGTGGGCAACACGTACTTTGGTTTAGCAGGGAGGTAGATGGGGCTATAAAAGGGCTGGAGTCTTGTTAAAATAGTCACAGTATAATATAATATGATATAATATAGTATAACAAAGTACCCTATGCCCTATACTGTATACTATATACCATCACAGGTAGATCATGATCAACCATTAGAATTATTTCGAGCCAAGTATTCGTATGCAGCCAAGAAAGATGATGAAATATCCTTTGTGAAAGGGGCAATTATACGTGTTTTGAAAAAAGAGGACGAGGAATGGTGGCAGGGGGAGGTGGAAGGAGAGCCTGCTGGTCGTTTTATGGCTACCTATGTAGAACCGTTGGTAAGGGATTTGTGTTGCTTAGTGTTATCTGTTTAAGTACTTAGGTTATTTGATACTTAGGACTGCCTTTTCTAGTTTCTGGTATTTATATTGCAGTATGTACGATCTATACTATCTATTATATTAAATGTATTATTTATTATATTACATATACTATCTATTACGTTTTAGCCTATAATATATATTATATCTAAATCTATACTATCTATCATAACTCAATCCTTCTAAACTACGCAATCAATAATCTATTGAAGGGGAATGCAAAGGCTTTAACTTTACCTATACTACACATATTAATATAATAAATATAAAATAAGTTTAGATTACTACTCATATACTGACACCCTACCAGGATATGACCCAGGCCATGGGAGGAGGAGTGAAGGACATTAGTGGTTTTAACAACAAGGCCGTCATCCCATTGGCCGACCATACTGTGGGTATGTAAGAAAGATCACCTGGTCTACCGAACATTACTTCTCTTTGTTAATTACTAGTTGCTTTATCCTATCTCATTGGTATATCTTATTGTAATATCCTATTATTGTTATACTCTATTGTTATGGCGTATTGTAATATCACATTATTGTTACATTCTATTGTTCTGTCTCATAACCCACTCTCTGACTTTTGTTTGTTACCTCTTTACCCTTTTGCATCTCCACGGTTCTCATATAGTTTAATTAACGAATAAACGAATTCAATATATTTTAATACCATGTTTGTATTGAAACATCTATAGGTTATATTGACTGGGGTCATAAGTCATAATATATTAATTATTTTAAAGAGTCAAGGCGATATGTGTGAGTGCTTCTTTAAATGTATACAATCATTTTCATTGAAAAGGACCCGCATTCACTCTGGGGGCATTAGTAATGTCATATCTATATATATATATATAGAGTACTCACCCTGAGAGACTGGCATTAATATAGTCTGATATACATTTCTATTTATACTCCAGCCTATAATAGTCCATATTTTCATACACATATATACCAATTCGTACAACGACATACATACATACATATATTTAGTCTATGCTTATATAATCCCAGATGTATATATACAGATCCACATACACATAACCCTTAGTTATTATCCGCTCTCTCTCACCTACCCCTAGGTAATAGATTACTCCGACCATGCACTGACCATGATATTATTTGTACAGTCAAGATTAACCACTACCAGTTTGAGCTTACTAACAACCTGTCGGGAGAGAAACTCCTTTTCAGTTTGACACCCACAGAGGAAAATATACCTCCAGATAGTGAGACGGTAAGCATTATAGATTGGGCAGACCAGTTTCTTGTTGTAGTAGGTGTTTACATAGATACTCTATAGTGGAGTGACTAATTGTGGCTGATGTGTTGATTCAAAGGCAAATAAACATAATATATTTAGGGAAAGTTCAGTGTAAATGTTGGCCTACGGCTCTTGATCCCCCTAGTATGTAGTGTTATACCGTGATATGTTATAAGATGTGGGTTTGGGTCTCTGTTTATACTATTTATCATTTTTTAAAAACGTATATCAGTGGATTGAAAAAGAGGAGAGAAGGAGGAGTGGGGGGGAGGCAAGCAGTATTAATATTTAGGTTATAATATCAGCTAATGTAATGCTATCTACCGGACTTCTTATTGACATATATATCTATGCATCTCTATTTCTATGGATCTATTTAGCTATTTAGACATTTTCATAGTGATGTTTATTTTTTTCATGCTATCTTTCTCCTAGTACATCTCCCACCAATATAAAGCTACTATTAAAGACCTGTAGATTAACTATAAGTAACATAAATATTTTTTTTATAACATTATACATTAGCTAATCAAGTCGGGTATTTACGTTATAATTTAAGTTCTCCTTCAATTAAATCAAAGAGATTTAGATCATACCATTTTAAAATGTATTATTTCGCACAGTCTCATCCACAATATATTTTTATATCCGTCTTTATATGCAATCACATTCGACAGGGATATAACCCTACCCTAATGTATTTATCGACTCTCCACCCGCAGCAAATAGATACATGGGTACAACACATAGTCCTGGCCACAAACCATCAGGGTCAGACTGGGAGCCAGGCCCTACGTAATAAATGGGGTCTTCCTACTACTGATATGCCTAGGTGTAGTGCTCTGTCTGACCTCATTACCTACTGCCAGTCCGTTAAGTTTGTTGACTTTGATGGTGGGTGATGTTGCTCTGATATATATATTGGAAGTATATAGTATATAAATATATAGTTTCATAGGTTACATCCTAATGACTCCATATATGGCTAATATAAATAGGAGTGTATATTTAAGCATTGCATTCTATTAACTTTAATATGCTTTTAAATAAATACACGTTAATCATTATGACAATGCAATGGTTTCTTTTCTTTTCTTTATTTAAATGTGTATACATAAATACAATTGGCCCAATTGAGAAATTTGAAATTAGTTTGTCATATATTTGTTGTGATTATATATGGATAGTGCATTGAGATGTAACAATGAAGGGATAGTACAGTGAGATATAACAATAATATAATATCACAGTGAGATATCATAGTAAGAAATCATAGTAGCAAGATGTAACAAAATACAACAATAAGATATTCTTATCCAACTCTACTATCATCTACCCTTCTTTTCCCTTCTCTCTCTCCTCCTCTAATATCTTTTTCACTGCTAGACCCTCATCGCAAGCCATGGGAGATGTCATCCTTTGTAGAGACTAAATTTAAGAAAATGGAAAAAACAGCTAAGAGCTGGCCAGACGACTTGATCACATTTAATTCTCGTCATATGAGTCGAGTTTATCCAGCAGGTAGGTGTTAATAAGGTGTCAATAGATATTAATAAGTGTAGTGAATAGTAGGATACTATATATGATATGATATGATGTGATAGAGTATAATAGAGCATTATGCAGGGTATGATATACTATAATATGATAATATGATATGATACTATATGATATAATTTGGTATTATATCTTATATATGATATGATATGATATGCTATAATACAATATAAGATAATGCAATACAGTATTGCAATCTAGGAAGGATTATGATATAGAATAGACCACATTATAATCCAAGATTCTTATTGGAGGGGGTTAGTGAAGGACCTTCCATATATAGGTTAGAGTGCTCATCATATATCTTACATACTATAGGTTTTCGTTTTGACTCCAGTAACTACGATCCACAACCTATGTGGTCCTATGGTTGCCAAATGGTTGCACTTAACTACCAGACCCCAGGTATTTCATTGGTTTACTGTTATCTTTTTCTTCCCCACTTTATATGCTTTAAACGAATGTGTGTTTGTCTTAGTATGTATATGGGTATTATGTAAGTATTTTGTATTTATATCAGTCTATTAACATATTAAACTATTATGCAAGTATCATATATTTAGGTTAATCTATTAACCTGTTATATAATTCATATATTTAAACCTCTTTTCCTAATGCTCAACATCCGCTTATTCTGTTTATCTTCATTGATTGTCTTTATTCTGTTGTTCCTATCTCAATATCGCCCTGCTTCATTCTTCATTTTTGTTTTGATATCATCACGATGATATCCTTTCCATCCCTACAAAAATTATTTTTACCATTCTATTTTATCTTTTTCCTTCTTTTTCTGGCCACTAGTTAATCGTGATTTTAATTACAAAGTTATTGTTTAGCTGGATCAGCTAATAAATATCTGTTTCATGGCTTATATTCACTTAAACCCAGTCCTCTATGTTTGATTATCATACTAGCATACTATCATACTATTAGACTATCATATCATATATCATAACACACCAAGAGATTCACAATCAATACAATGCATAGATCCCAAACATAAAATAATAGTAATAATAATTGTATTTTAAATTATAAGTATCTTTCAATACAACTGTCATCCAACCAACCCTAATGTGCACTACCTCTTTCCACATATAAAATCATTTAAAATAACATCACCCAACCATTTTTTTTTACTTATAAATGACCCCTGTAGTCCACTCATATCTATCTCTCTCTTTGTAGGCCGCAGTATGCATATCAACCGTGGTATGTTTAGGGACAATGGTAACTGTGGCTATGTTTTAAAGCCACCGAGTATGAGAGGGATGAATAAATATGAACCTTGTGGAACCCCTAGAACCCCCAAGGACCTGGTTATAGAGGTTTGTATTAAAATATTAATTAGCCAATCACCAATCATATACGTATTTAAATATTACTGTATGAGCCTTTTTATGCAATTGATTTAACACCATCGTTTGATTGAGGCCAAACAAAGTGCTAAAAGAGATTTATTAGATGAAATGAAACACCAACCGGAAGAATATAATAGGAAGGAGATAGCTTGTATGGTAGGAATTGGGACAGATATATATATATATATATATATATTGTTTTAACAGAAGTACAGTGAGGTTGATATTGTCGTTTTTGCTTCAGCATATACATATTCACATGCATTAATGTAGGTATCCGCTTTTATTCAATTAAAAGTTTGATCTTAGACCAGCCTGATGTTGATTGGGTACTGTGGGTTAGTACTATCCATGGAGATCATGTAATACTTCTGTTGTGTGATAATACTAGAGACCCATGGGTAGAATGTTATAAGAGGCTATGTATTTTCTGTATAACTGTATACATGACATAATGTACAAGGCTATTGGTGGTTTTGAAAACAAACGTCAAATATAATTGGTAGATGCTTAAATATTTGTAAAAATAGTTAATTTTCTGTGTATATCTATATCCTATTATCGTATTCATAGAGTGGAAGAGACTGTTTTGAATGTTCAGCATGGGGATCTTTGAATTGTTACTCTCATGGTGTATTATGGTATGATAGTATAGTAGTATGGTAGTATAGTAGTATTCCTGTATGGTAGTACGATGGCATGATAGTATAGTGGTATGATAGTATAGTATTATGGTAGTATGATGGTATGATAGTATAATAGTAAGATAGTATAGTAGTATAGTAGTATGGTAGTATGATGGTATAATAGTATAGTGGTATGACAGGATAGTAGTATGGTAGTATGATGGTATGATAATATAGTAGTATAATAGTATAGTATAGTAATATGATAGGATAGTGGATAATAGTGCGGTAAGATAGTAGATAGTAGTATGATAAGAGGATAGTATAGCAGTACGGTAGTATGATGGTATGATATTATAGCACTATGATAGGATAAGTATAGTAGTATGATGGTATAATAGTATAATGATATGATATTCTGTAGTATGATAGTATAGTGGTATGGTAGGATTGTAGTATGGTATATGGTATGATAATATAGTGGTATAATAGTATAGTACTATGATAGGATAGTGAGTGGTAGTATTATAAGATGGTAGTATCACAGTACAGTAGTATGATAGTATGATAGTATATTATGGTGATATGACATCAGTGCGACACGATGGCAGTATGGGAGTAGGATAGTATAAAAATATAGTAGTATGATAATATAATAATGTGATGGTGTAAGGGAATGATAGCATAATGGTATGATAATAGGGTAATACATATGTGTATACAATCACGTTTAATAACATATACCCAAACTATCTGTTCCGCTCAGATCATCTCAGGGCGACACCTAAACAACTGCAAGGGAACACCATCTCCGTTCGTAGAAGTAGAGATAATAGGGGTAGGGAGGGATAATGAATTAAAACGAATTACAAAAGAATTCAATGGCATGTGCCCGCAGTGGGAAAATCAGAAACTTAGATTTTCGGTGAGTCTTTGTCCTAATGCTATTTTATTGTATGTATGTTTTTGTATTTTAGGCGTTGGTATATTTACAGTCGGAAGGAGTGCCACAGGGGAGAGAGCTAATTGCAGCAGCTACCACCTAAATGATTTATATAAACTTACATTGGATTACTATTATTGCTATTGTTATTATTGTTATTATTATTAGTATTATTATGTATATGTATATGTATGTCTATTATTAGAGCATTCTTATCTACCTGGACCATATTCGTTATTTTCAGCTATGTGGAAAACATTACTTGATTATAAAGAGGCCTAGTCTAACTGTGGTTGTAATGATGTATTAGGTGAGTACACCCGAGATGGCATTGGTAAGGTTTAGTGTAGTGGTAGAGGATGTGTTTGGAGACTCTGGGTCCATTGGTGACTCTGTCATTCCCTTCAATTCTATGCGAACAGGTATGATGAATTGTTGATATCTATGTGTATGTATATGTATATGTATATGTATATGTGTATGTGTATGTGTATGTGTATGTGTATGTGTATGCGTATGTGTATGTATATGTATATGTATATTGTAATATGTATG
>NAOQ01000061.1:198098-218050 GCA_002751075.1 Ichthyophonus hoferi | reverse complement strand
TGGCTGCAATATTAAGCTAGACAGTATGAAATAAGGAAGGTGGGTAGAACAGAGCATACAGGGGTGAGAAATACTCATATTAAAACATGTAGGGTAAAATGATGTTACTGTGTATTTATAACCTCATACCTCTAAGTAAACGTGGCGGAGTAGAAATTCGTGGACTGGTTTGTTCCACTTTACTGCAAACTCTGCCCATGTAGTACTGGGAGAGGCGGGTAGAGTAGGTTAGGCGAGAGGCAATACTATTGGCAGGCCATAACCTCGGCCTCAGATTACACCAATCATAACAGGATATATACTGGCGGGGTCTTGATCTAGTCTATGTCTATATAGAGACTATATAGTCAATCCGTGAATACAATGGGTACACCCAGTGCTCGCCCTCTTGCATATTCCCACCCACCTATTCCACCAATCATCGTAGAATCGTCTGTCAGCGAAGCACGTGATTTCAGCCATGAAATTACAGAGAGACTCAAAGACAAAAAAGAATAATAGTAAGAAGACAGTGGCACAGGGGAGAATAATCTCCAGTATTACTGTGCAGAGAGAGAGAGAAAGAGGGAGGGAGGAATGAGTTAGTATCCAGAGGGGGCTGTATATCTATCTTTAGCATGCCATATGTTGTAAAGTATCACCGAAATGCTATAAAATTGTATAAAATACTATCCAACACTGATTTATTTCATTCTTTCAATTAGTTCACAAGGATAAAACCAAGATTTTTAATGCAGTTATATCAGGGTTAGGGCCAACGAAAGGGGAGATATTAGGAGAAATTAGGAGACCCAAGGACATGATTGGATGAAAGCACCTACATTCATGTGGCATTAGGACGGTAGCTTGATCAAAGGCAGGCATTACGTGATTGGACAATAACATGTAGATAAAAACCAGTATGCCCATCATCTCCACCAATCGTAGACCCAGGTACCAGGGGCGGATTCTGAAGGCAACATATTACTAGGTTAGTTCTGTACATCTGAAAGAAAGAAGAGAAGAGAGAGAGGAGGAGGGCCAGGGGAGGGGGGTCTACTATAAAGTCATGCGCACTGAGATTGCATTGGTCTCCCACCGCGCTTACGTTTTGGTTTGTGGGTAGGAGGTCTGATAGACCAGGGTAGGTATAAAGAGGTAGTAGAGAAAGTTGCGTAGGTTGACATTGTGGGGGTAGGGATGCTCTAGGGCTGCCTTGGGATTGGTAATTTCTAGTTGGGCTTTCTGTAGTGGAAGGTTAACATGAGTGAGAGGCAGAGAGAGAGAGAGAGAGAGAGAACATTATAGACATAGATATAGTAGAAAATTGTGGGTACGGACTCACCTCTCGGGCCAACTTTCGATTAGTACTAATGTACGAATGCATTTTCATATCTAAAAGGGGAAGGGGGCAGGGCCACCCAGGGGTTAGCTATGATTCATCCTAGATAGCCAGCCAGGAATTAGAGATAGAATGGTGGCCAAATACACTCAGGCCATGTAAGGCCAAGCGAATATGGAATCAAATATATTTGTATCAAATAGGAATTGTATAACGTAATAGGCCACCAGTGGATGGGAAGGAAAAGTTGACTTGTATAGTACCAATCATTAATAAGAGTAGATATCTTATATCCCTTGCCCATTGAACATAATAAAATGTTCAGGTATATATATATATATATATACATGTATGGTCCACATATGCATATAAGTGAGATAGGTGAGTCCTCTATATATACACATGCAATCAAGATGCAGAGATGCTTACAGATAGAGACTGTATGCAATTGGATAAAGAGGGTCTGGGGCCACGGCCAATCCCTGTACAGGATAATCCCTGTAATATGATTGGATCAGTATCATACCATCATATGAACCACCACCTCTTCCTCTTCCATATAACTAACTCCCTCCTCTCCCCCCTACCAGGCCTATCTATAAAGCCTACACTGCAGAACTTTGCAAATCAAAAATAAAGAAATGACCTGGAATACCATGGATCAGTCTACCATTAATGACTACACCCTACGTGTATAGCAGGAGGTCTACAGGTAGTTAGTATAAAGGTAGAGAGGCGTGCACGTACCGGCTGAAGCTGCGAAGTTCAAGGTTAGGATAGAATGGTGGATGACATGATAGATATTGGAAGTAATGTACCCTTTGATCACCATCTTTTGGAAGAAGAAGGAGCTGCGGGTGAGAGGGATAGATGACAGGAGGCATATGGTTGGATCATATAGGGAAAGGTGGGTAAATGTGACCTTTCATAATGCATTCTCTACCAATCATGTTGTGATTAATGATACTAAGTATTCCAATTTGGCGTACTATTGGCAGTAGGTCATTGGGTAATATATACTGCTATAATTAGGTATCTTTAGGTATCTTCCCACTTGGAAGGATTATACGTCAAGGAAACATTGTCATTTGTGGGCAATCATGAATGACAATATCATGATTTAGAAAGATAGTGTCAGCCAAAAGAATAATTGGTCGATGTTCTATGGTCTTACTATATACTATATACTGTATACTATATATTATATATTGTATACTATGTACTATATACTATATACTACTCTATATTCCATCTTACATATTATATACTGTATACTGCATACTACATACTGTATACTATATCCTATATGCTACATACTCTATATTACATATTATATACTATATACTCTATATTACATATATATATTATATATCATAGTGTATACTACATACTCGATAATCTATATTTCATACTATATACTATATACTATACACTCTATATTACATATTATATACTACATACTGTATACTATATACTATATACTACATCTACATATTATATGCTATATATTGCATACTATATACTATATACAATATCCTATATATCATATAGAAGACGACAACCTAGACATATCTAAGGTCAAGCTGCATAAAGAACAATACTTACTTGAAAGACGAAAGAAAAAGAACAAAGTCAACGACAAACATCACAGCCAGATCCACGGTCATAATGCGAAACATGTTGGTTTGTACAGGCTGACCATCCTCTCGCATATTGCTCCCTGTATAGTATATATATATATATATATATATATATTCGTATAGACCCATAGTAAGATAGACACATCCCACCAAAACCAACATGATCCACTCCATATATCTAACCATATACCAGGTTTGTCTCTATTTACTCTCTTTATATAGAGCTTTACACATGCACATGCACCCCTATCTACTCTTCCTTTGTGGGCAGGATGATATCTATCCAATCACTTTATTCCTTTATCCCTATCATTACCTATGATGTCATGTCTATATTACAATACACTCTATGATACTTGGAACCCATTGGTGGGTTTAAAATCCTACCCACCAATTACCATCCACCATCTCTATCCTGTTTCTTATCAGCATCTAAATACAGCCACCAATACCACGATCTCTCACAGAAGATGATATCAAGTAGTAAATAATATGACCCAATGATCACAGTGTGTTCTGCTCCCTCTCACTCTTCCGCACCCCTTCTTACCTATAGTGGCCAGTAGATAGAATACCAGCATGACCAGGAACCCATTTAGGAACCCATTCTTGACACCTCCATTGCTGGGCTCCTATTGGTTAGTTAAATGTTAAAATGTTATTCTGAATATATATAATCCTTCAGACAACATGCAGTAATAGTGTAAACCATATGTAGTTATATCTCTGCCTACACTACATTACCCTCTTGGCTCTGATTGTAACCCCAATGGTATACTAGGTTTATAGCTCTAGCACATTATGTGCCATCCATAGTGAGCTACCAACCAAAATAATCGAAAGGTCTTCTGTCACATAGAGACAAGGTATGAGGAGAGAGGGGTGTGTACGACTAAGATACTAGATACACTAAGGTATCTATAGTATAACATGTAATCTCCTAGACAACCAGTGTAATGGTAAGTTAGGTCCCTACCAATAGATTGACTGAAGCACTTACACGCAATATTAATGTAAAAGAGATGTAAGGGATACAAAGTGGCTACATGAATTGGAATATAGTCTCTGTTTTGCGATCATCAAGTAATGTATATTGGCGTGAAGTGGTACTTTCTCTCTAAGGTATTCAATTGGAAAGCACTTGTGCTCTGAACTGTTAAAGGCAGTGGTATAATACTTTACTACAATCCAAAGCAATACTCATTATCAACAAAAAAACACATATCACTATATAACTATATACGAAATTGAGAGCTCCTCCATCCATAGGACCACCACACCAATGTTGACCATAAACATTTTTCACATTCATAAATACACATAGATAAAAAGTATGTACATGAAAACAAATGATTAATAGCTCACAGAGGCATCGCAAAATTAAATAATAGAATTGCAGATAGATATATGTGTAAGCAACGCTAACATCAACATGCATAAAGATTTTAAGTAAGGTAGCTAGCACATATAGGGAGGCATAGAGTAATAGAGTTGGCATATATCTCCAGTACACCCATCCATAAAGTTGCACTTAAACGCATTAAAGAAAATAGCCAAAATTAAATTTTTGTCAAAACACTTATGTTTTGAAATATTTATCTTACTATGAGCCATATATATCACAGAGATCATAACAAAGCAAAAGGTTGGAAACCACCTGCTCGTGTACGTCCAGTAAAGAGGTCTGGGCAAGGAAAGGAGTAGGACCTGGCAACCGACTAGGGGTAGAGAATATTATCAGTACGTATAGTAGTGACAATAGCAGCGCAAATTTGGCCAACTAATTCTATACCATTAAAAGTAAAACCAACAAATATAAAGAAATGTTGTGCAAGATCCCGTATGTGAATGGTTGACTGTAATATCGTTTTCCTGTTTATATATATATCAATAGAACAGTGCATTAACCCTCCCCCAGACTAGACGATGCATGCGTTAAAAGGACTCAGAATGCCCTTACTGTGGTTTCTTTATTGGTTCAGCCTTGAGAGTTGAGGCACTGTCGGGTGTGGTTCCAGTGTGTTTATCTGTATATTTAGGCTCAGCCACAGTACCAACAGCCTTCTTGCTGTTAATACTTGTCTTGCGTGGCCGAAGGTTTGGCGTCATGTTTCTTGTTATGTGTGCAACTACTACTACCTAGTATGTAGTAATGCTTAACTATAGTGTCGTTCTTAATTATAGTGTCGTTCTATCACCTTTTAAATAACAAATAGGTGGGTCTAAAATTGCATTGTAATTGAGTCGAATACGGGAGCCATAATGATATTACAAGTCCCTATTGCCTAGTAATCATGTAGTTAAGCAGATTCTTGTTTACCGTATGATATGCAACTATTTCTATTTGGTGAGAAATGTCGAGAACCACTTAGATTAGTGAAAAAACTGTAAAGATGCAATTAGGGAATGATGATATAGCGGGTTATACGGCTAGGCCTTCCAATGGAATCCTCGATCTGGAATATTTTACGACTCATTTATATGCACGGGCCCAATATAATATGCAGCTTGCTCCAAATTACTTCTTTAAGAATTGTATTGCTAAAATAGTCAAGACTAAATATAGCTACAACCCCCTCGTATCTAACCCTTTTGGTAGTTGTTTGCATTTCCTAATTACACCATCCATGCCTGTCTGAAACATATGTCCTTGGTCTCTATTTGACACATCTCGCTGGGTCAAATTTCATAATCGAACCTGCGATCTATTATTCTTGCCTTAAAATATGACGAATAGCGTATTAATTTTTGATAGTGCATAGAGTTAGGCCATTCCAATTATTTATTTATAGTCTGATTTGGTAGGTAACGTGCGGTATTATGTTGTAAATAAAGATGTCGGGTGATTTGACCAGGTATCTTGTTTATGCGACGGTATCATTGCGTTTAGCCTAACATTAGGCGCGTCATCTAATGTGCTATTTGTTAAATATAATATCATGCAATGTGATCTCTGTTTAGTTAAACGAATGAGATGAGTTTCTATTTACGGAATAAACAAATAAAAACTGGGTTAGGTCGATGTTATTCGTCTAGAACTTTAATTGCGTTATAAAAATATATATTAGCGATCGCATAAGGGGCACGACAAACTACCGAAAGACGAAAAGGGCTAACAAGTAACCCTAAACCTTAATATAGCATGAGACAGGATTAATAACAGATAGGGTCAACGATTGATATATTATATAAGTGATGACCACTCCTCTTATATCCAAAACGTAAAATTAGGGTCCAGCGAAATGCAAATCGAGTAAATTCATGGTTGTGCAACCACGGCTAGGTGATTGTTAGTATGGCTCTTACCCTAAGGCATAGTTCCCCGGTGCCCTTTCACTTGGCAGTTTTACTGCGACGGGCTTTCCTGTTGGCCCAACGCTCTCTTCACGTAATTATTATTTATACAAATCTTACTGTCTGTGTTTTTATTCACAACTATGCCCATATTTTTTTCTTCTTCTTTTTTCTTACGTATTTTATTATTGATAAATGTATCTTAATCATTTTAACTCTGCATCATTTGTAGGGTTAATTATCTCTATACCATTCGGAAATATCGGTTACATATTTTCATTCAAGATAAAGCCTTATCAATAAATTATAATCCATCGCATGTCCAGTGTTTCAAACCCAATATGTTATCTAAATAAATATAAATAATAAGAGATGTATATATAAAATTTGTTTTGGAGTTCAATAGAAAATCATAACTCCAAGTTAAAGACTAAAAATATGAATGGGTGGTAATGTTGTTTTCAATACACAGCTACTAATAATGGTGTATGGCGCAGAAAAGATCTACTATAACGGAAGATGTGAATGGTCAGTGTCCCGAATATCTCCTGCCACACCCTATACCTTATCATCATGACCATTATTATCCTATAATATTAACTAAACCATTCACAAAATATGGGAATTAAAGTGCAATATCCATAGAGGGAAGATAACAAAAACACTTCATGTATATAAAACAATTTACAAGTACATTTTATAAAGGTTTTTCTTCCTTATGTATGGTTTATCTTTCCCTATAGTAATAGCGGTAATACACTTTACACATACCTAGGAGCCTATATTCTCAACTGCTTACTTCAATTTATATTATTTTTTGCCTTTCCTTTCTATTATATTGTTTAAATTCTTCTTTCTACTGGGTTGCACAGGTTTTAAGGCTGTAATTCTCATCACTCTATTAAATTCACATATACAATTAGATAAATGCAATCGACTGTTAAGGGGCTAAAGTAGACACAAACATATGTACTACACATTGTATATATATAAGGGTGAATATATTCGCCACAACTAATCACTCCATATTTCCTTATGTAAATATCTTTATACATGTGCATATGTTAAGTTTAACACACATGCATATTACCTCTAACACACACACACACCTCGATATGGTTTTTTTCCCTATATTTTTCTATGTAGTTTTCGATAATGCCTTGAAAAAGCACCGTGTGGCAGCCCCTAGCTATGAACCTGTAATTTTAGATGAGGGGGAGAAGGATGCTGTTTTACAGGCCAATCCCCACAAACTAGATGGGGCCTCACTCGTTGAGGCCTTTGGTATACTGGCTGTGATTCGTAATGTTAATCCGGACATAGTGAAGGTGAGCACTGGGGTTAAGAGATTTTTTTTGTTGGTTGAGAGCATGAGAGAATAAGTGAAAAAGACAAAAAAAAAGACGACTACCATGTGGTAGTCCAGGCACTTTTATATGTTTAATTATAACATAGGATAGTGAGAGGATGATGGTAGAGGGCAGTTAGTCATTAGGCGCTAATAGTCAGTAGGTATGTAGGTGGAAGCGTAATTATAGTGATTGGTCAATGGCCAGCAGTGTAATTGCTTTTCACATCACTTTATGTGATCATCTATTTCGGCCGGATGTTGCACTTCTATTAGTTCAACTGCAGTGTATAATCTGTGTGTATGAGGACAAATAAGATTCTAAATATAACTATATGTGATATAGATAAATAATGATTGGTCTACATGGGTACAGGACTTTACATTAGCAGCAATGAACCGGTTGAAATACTTGGAGCCAAAGGAACTATCCAGAATAGCTATGTACATGGCAACACTACAAGTTAAGCAACCAAACATTTATGCAGGTAACTCAAGATAATGTAGTTGGTAAAGAAGGATGGATTGTAGTGAGTGTACATGTTTGTATATAGAAAGGAGATATGGGATACCTTCACAACGGCAATTTTTCTGAGTATTTTTACATACTTTGTATGTAAGCTAGTAATAGCATGTTTTTATATATATACATCAAAGTCACAGGGGGATACAAATGTAACTAACTAGTGGTAAGCAAAGATAGAGTGGATATAGAGATAGGTAGGGCTAAGTAGGACTAGGTAGAGAAAGGGGGGATATAGAGATAGAGAGGTAGATAGTAGTATATAGCCGTGTATTGTAAGCCAAAGAGAGGCCCATGTTTAGACATACGGGAGTAGGGCAACAGGATTATTAAAGTGCTGTAACATATACCCTACCAGCCATAGTCGAACGGCAGCTAAGCGTATTTTACAAGGTGGATGCAGTGACAATATCCAATACAATGTGGGCTCTGGCCACTATGTCCTATGCCCACGACCAATACTTCCAGGCCTCTGCCCACCATATTAGGGAAAGGGTGAAGGAGTGCAAGCCCCAGGAGGTGGCCAATATGGCCTGGTATATATACCTATAGATAGAGGGTAAAGGGAAAAGAGAGGGTGCGTGATATATGAAGGATATAAGTGGTTGAAAAGAGATTAATGATATGCTGTGGTAGACAGGCTCTATGTGTAGATTGTATACTCGTATTTCACCAATCATTTTATCTTTTGGGTAATATAGTTAATATTGTCTTCGATCCTGCTTTACTATTGGCCCTTATTAAAGAACATACATCTTCTAACCTATAGGAATGGGCTGGAATAATAGAATATATTTAAAACTAATCACGTTTGTCTAAAATAAAATGCGTAGTAATCATTGGCAACTAATATTATAGGATAGGTTGATTGATTGCCATGACAATTCTTATTTGGTATTAGGTTCTACGAGTGGATTAAATAACTTAAGATTTGAATCTATATTATATAAGTGTTCTCTGCAAACTATCTACGATGGCAATTCCCATGTAAACCTATATGGAGGTATACAACTAGGTAATTATATACATACCCATAGCCCTACTAACCTGTTAATATCACAACCCCCTATGTGTAGGGCCTGCGCTAGATTTAAATTCACAAATGAGCATTTTTATAATAAAATGCAGCATAGATTCTGTGACACCTTGCCAGATGCTAGCTTCCAATCTATTGCGTAGGTAACCCCCACCAGTGACCGATAGTCAATAGCATGTATTATTGTGTGTAACTTTGATTTCTATTGGGCCTTATTATTTAAACACCTTTTAACGTCTTCCTATCATAACACCAATTTGATTTTTATACAATATATATAATATGGTGTATGTAGGTTTGTTTCTACCAAGTATATGTGTTGTGGCTGTCCCTATGACGCAGAGAAGGTCCTGATAACATATGCTATATAAGGCTAATCTAATCTCATTTGTACAGTACTATCCTATGGGCCTTTGCCACTATGAGGAACTTCAACGGCCATCTGCTATTTTGGAGCTGTGCCAAGAGACTTAGAGAGTAAGAACTATGACTTGGGGCAGAGACATATATACTCCTAGTACCCCTAGAGTGTTTTATTAACTTTACCAATCATCTCTCCACTATTTCTATCACCTACACACATTTCTCTCCCTATCACAGTTCATATAGGCTTACCTACCATATATATATATATATATCAAGATAGATTGAGGTATTAGTCTATTGCTGTTCCATTTCTGATTAGTGTATATATATATATCGTTATATTTTATTGGTGTAATATAATCACCTAACCTATCATTATACACTATTCCTATCTCCTCTCTACCTGTGAGGTATTTGACTTTTATATAGTTTCCAATCCTTCTAGTGTCATACATTAGCCTGATCTATTGATATATCCTGGTGATGATAGTTATATATATATATACATTAATTATTAATTATTAAATAAGCTATCTTCCCATAAGTTCTGCTCTAATCCATAGTTGATTTGTACGAGTCTATAATCATATGTCTTATAGCCAGGTATATATATATACATCTATTAAATCTATATACGATAGGCCTTCTCCCCATTGTATTTGTCCATATTCTCCCATCCATAGAAAGTATTATTAGTGTTAACCAGACCCATAACCATTGCCATAATATTACATCTGACATCCCATGGTAGTTTCTATCCACTCCATCTCATTCTAGATTACTTTTGACACATTTCCTTACGATTCCTATAGTATCTTTCATTCAGTCTGTAACAATTTTCACCACAACTATACCAGTCATTAGGAGTATCAATGGTTCTATCAGCCGCTCCCTCCCCGCCCACTACAATCCAAGTTGTTATATTACCCCAGCCATTACCCTTTGATGCTTAGCGTCTTTATTTACAACTACAATAAATAGTGTATTTTATTATCACTACGAGGTTTATTATTAAATGCTGTCACTCCGACTCTATCGCTTGACTAAGGCCTGACTTATAATGCTTCATCTCGCCACACAATACCATATATCCCCTTTCTCCTCTTTAATCCTTTAACGCCTATTGCTATGACAGGCAGCACGCACTATACAGCCCCACTGACCTAGCGAAAGCAACATGGGCAATAACGCAACATAAGAACTCTATAACTAAGGCTCCACCTAAGTACCCTGGTAAATTTACACTATCCCCTATATATATATGGAGGTTAGTGTGGGTTTATATGTGCTTTAAATGCTCTTAAACTGCTGTGCTATATTTTGTTTTTTTTATGTTAACAAACGTTATACAATCTTTTAAATCATTTACTTGGCTGTTTAGTCATAGGCACTTATATCCTTTCGCCCGTTCACTCACTAATTTTGATTACACTTAGTGCTATAAACACTTTAATATAAGCCAATCAAGCCCAAGCTATCACCGGCAGACTGACATTTGGTTGGCTCTCAAATATAAACTATACATACATACATACAGATATGTACAGTAAAATAGCTGCAACAGCGGAATCTAAAATGTCCGAGTTTAATTCAAGGGACCTCATTGTGCTGGCCGAAGGTATGCACTATCTAGCATTACATCTATGATTATGAATTAGTCTGTTTCCTATCTTTCCTATTCTTCCCTTTTCAATCTTGTATTTTCCCTTGCTGTATCATTTTTTTCTCTAACCCATCTTTTAATTAACCAATCATGGTATATGCCTTTATTTACTTTTACTGCTCTCTCCCCATTGGTTGGTATGTATGTCTTCGATGATCTCTCTCCTCTCTTATTATTCTAGTATTATCACATACCAGTGTCTTCTACAAGGCTAGCCAGTAATAGTCCTTTATAGGGTAGATGAAACCCACAAGGTGGCTGACAATTGGTTAAATGCTTTCACTGTACCCTCTATCCTACATCGCAATCATCAATCACTTTCCCTCCTTCAGATTCACTTAACATTTATTGTTTTAGATTTTTATTTATTTATTACTATTTCACGTTCTTTAACTTCACTTTTTTATCTTTTTCTCTCATCTATTTTCTCCCTCTATCTAACTCATTTAATATATTTTCTATACAGCCTTTTCTACTGAAGACCCTCCAGCCTTCACACTATATGAAGCCATACGGTTACATGCTATTTCTATGTGGCCCAAATTACCCCAGACAGAGCGTAAGTCGCTGCGCGACATTTTCAAGAAAGTTGGGATTATACACCCATTTGTAAAAGTATAAGCCATGTTAATTATAAAAGTACTCCTTTATCCATACATGATGGATTTTTATATATTAGAAAAGCAGCATTTATCTTTTCTTCCACATAAATACAAACATAAATATGTATATATGTAAAATAGTGATAAATAAGGTTTAAAGGATATAAAACTGGTATCCACTAACATCCTTCTATCGTAATTCTTCGTTTATTCGGCACTGATTACCTCAAGTATTTTAGATATTGTGGACTATGATGTACCAAGCTATAAATCAGCAAATAACTTGACTTTATTTGCTTTTGTCCAAAACTGGAATATGAAGAAATGTGAGATCCAATCCGAAGAGAAAATAAACTGTGTATAACATAAGGTACCCCATTGGGGATTAGGGAAAGATACTCAAATGGTATCGGATGTATGAGTGGCAACCATAAATAAAAAATAAAATAGGTTTATAATCTAAGATTCAATCATTCTATGTCTAATTTGTTGAAAGTATTTACTAGACTGAAGTGCCTTGGAAATAAAATTGTTCTGGTAGTTCTGAGGAATCTACTGGAAGGACTAGCTTTAGAAGGTAACCTAAAAGGCCAGAGAAAGTTGCTTTTACTCAACATTACCTAAGAAGATTTCCAATCATTCCTGATCACTACAATGTGTATCTTTTTGGCTTACTTAAAGAAGTTATAAATATCTTTTAATGGCAACAAGTGGTTCATATCTCATTGGCTCTTCTGACCTCCTCAGTCGTCTAGTTGATGTTGTCGGTAGGGTACTGATCTGGCAAAATTATACATAAACGGTTGTAATGACATAAAATGTGTGCTATCGAATGCTTTAAGTATGAACCGATGTTCAGTGATCAAATTTTATTCTCTGTAGTACTTAGTTTGACCTATGCAATAATTCATAGCCATCATCTCATTTCATCAATGTTTCCAAGGTTTCTTTCTAATTTCATTTGGTATTGGTCATATAGTGCCATAGATACTAGACTCCGTACTAGACAACAGTATTCTTTATATGTACTTCAAAAGCAAAAGCCTAAATATTGGGAAATTATGGAACTAAGGTAATTTAGAAAACCAAACATAAAATACATGATTTTTTTACAAATATATTTCTAAACGCTACTCTTAATTACCCACTTTGATTTTCGTTGTTGTTTTTCTCTAGCACTGTCAATTGTGACAGTTCAGAAACTCGGAACGCTGTTGCAATTGCAAATATAAGGGACCTAAATATTGGAGTATTCAATGTGTCTATATATAGATTTTGATGTCTTTGGTCAGCTTGTTAACTCGTCTTTATGAGAACGTTCATAATAATTGTTGATGCTTATCATTTGAAATTTTTACTTTTTTACATTCTTTTCAAAGATTCAAATCATTAAAAAATTTATTTGGACTTCCCCTATAGTTAAGGTTTATTTTAGATCTTATAAAAGATCCTATCTAGTAGTTTTTCTTCTAGTTTTAATCTGCCGTTAACACTATTACCTTATAATAACTGGTAGAAAAACATCTCGGATTAAATGACCAAGTTCTTCGGTTTTGTTTCTCAATTTTGGCACATCCTGTTAAAATCAAAGGATTGGCATTTTTTATAGAAATTGATTACTTAAAACGTATCTAGCTAGTTCTTTATGCGTTACAATTAAGTTGTTTTTGGCTTGATAGTTGATGACTTGGAGTTTTCCTATAATATGAAAGTTTAAATAGACGCATAACTTTTTCAACCCAACCACTTCATAGAGAGGTTTTTTGTCAATCATTTATACACACTCAACGCTTGACCAACGGCAATAACCTACATTATAGAATATATTTATATAGGATTATGTATTACTAAAACACGTCTATTATTTATACAACATGCCATAAAGAACAAGTATGAGTGATTTATAATAAGTTCATAATTGGCGGATTATTGGTGATGACTTTAGTAACTGGTGAAGGTGAAAAATTAGTTAGTAGCGTAGCTAGAGCATAATGTTTTGGCATTATGTGTTTTTTTTTAATAAATTAATGTTGAGTGTATTGAAATTATCGTTTTTGCTGTACTACCCTTTCAGGTAGTCTACAATATCTGTAATTTTCATGGCCGAATATTGCCCAAAATGCCCCTCTCTTGATACAAAACACATTTTTAGCGTTCTATTTAAATAATGCTATTTAGCAAAGGGTATTTTCAAATTTTATTTGTGTTAGTTCAGGTACTGCAGTGCAGCTATCTTGACAATATGTCCTGGCTTAGTGGTATTCATAACCCAAATTCTACCACAAAACATTAGTTTATGAATAAGCCCAACCAAAACAAATTCGAATATAATGCAATCATATGAGCGTGAATTTCTTCAATTTCTAGAATCAGAACCACAAATATTATATAGAAGTACAAGAGATAGACAGAATTTATAAGGCCCCTGGGTATTACTTCTTGTAATACATTGAGCTTCGATTGTTTCTTGTAGTTCTAAAAATGTAAGCTTGGGATATCATGAACTTGTACAAAATTATAATTGATATTTTAATCAACATTTAATATCACTAGAGGCAGAGGATCTTTAACTGTTTGGGAAGATATGATAGGAAGAAGAGCAAATATTTTGTCCTCCCAGTAAATATGAACGTTTAATAGTCGGAGATTTTTATTTTACAGGCCCAAGGTTTTTATTTTATAAATTTATTTAGATATTGAAGACGAAACGTTTAGAATGGTAATGCGTGATTTAATTACTAAGTGAGCATAATAGCAATAAAAATAGAGTGTATTTTTTTATAGCTTTACTTTCACTCAGGCTAGGAGTGGCCTTTGATATCTTAACTTCAAAAGCACTCACCTGATCAGTAATTAGCTTATTCCCAAAAACTTTGTAACGTTGTGGGAATAGATGTGACCCAGTAAAATATCCAAATAGTGGCTCTATCAATGCGATTAACCAAATTGACCCTGACCTTTTGGCAGATATGTTTGGGACTCTTGCTTATGATAATTCTTGGATAGTAGTGCAAATAGTATGAACGACTCCAAGCTACCTATAGAGTTAATCTATCCAGTTCAAAAAGATAACAAGTTAATGCTACAACACAGGACATGTAACCACGTAAACCAAATAAGTGTCGTATGCTCAAGTCTTATGTTGCATATTAGTAGTATTGCACTCATTACAATTAGCCTATCAATTGATCTTCCAGAGTTATATCCGGCTATGACAGCATAATATTCAGAACCAGCTATCCAAGTATTCAACTATTTCCTGTATGTTAACAAGAAGCATTATTTTTAAAAAATACATTGTTGTTACGGATATAGGTGTATATAGCTGCGTTAAAGTACAGAATCTCGCGTAGTAGACATGAATATAAATATGATGTTGAGAAAATCCATCTAATATTTATAAAACATTATCTCATTGCCTGTAGAGCCACCAAAATCAATATTTATTTTTCAAATAAGCAAACGAATATATCGCATGATCTGTAGACATATATGCAACAGTATCACCTGCCTGGTTTTCAAAGGAGGTGCTGATACAACCTACCAGAGTTTCAAAAAGGTCTAAGAGTATTGGTCTACCGTAGTTTCATTATTATTGTTTAGTTGTTCGGTTTGATACAAGCCTTAAGCTACTCAGGTGAACCAATCCTAGACCCCTATTCTCATATTTTATACTTATAATGTGCTTATTGGCTAGCATTGTAGAGAGCTAGTAACTATTGGTGGACTAAAGTAGATTAATGAGGGCCTGTCCCACGTGTAATAAAATTAAACAACAAAAAAAGTCAAGTCTGGCTCACAGGGTTTATGCATATATCTGAAGCCTTCATATAAAATTATCTATCGATCTATGCATTTATCTATTTATCTATTAGGGAGCAACAAATAAACCTTGGGTATAGTGTGGAGAAACAATATGGCCAACCCCATACCACAGAGCCTCCTTGATCATCTAGCAGAGTGGCCTATAAAAATAGAGGAGAAGCCTGGAGTAGGACGATATATTAAGGCCACAAGAGATATACCAAAAGGTATTAGGTCTTTGCAATAACAATACATCGTCGCTATGGGGTGTGGTTGTTCTCTTGACTCATTGTTTTTATTTGATAACTTCTGTAATATAGAATTTTTTTCTATCACGTTTTCTTTCGCCCGCATTACACAGAATCACCTGGCACATTGTACCTACACATGCCCTTTTACCCCTGCACTCTAACTTCACAATCACCAATATTCGTTTATACATGTTACGAACCATTCACACACTAGTACCATCCCTGGACCCATTTAAAAGAAACCTGGATTGCAATGAATGATAGTGGAGGCATGTCAAATGTCAAACCTCTTCATAGTTAGATACATAAAGGTTCCATTACAACTACTTGTATACTGTAAGGTAGAGGTACACTTAAATAGTCACCCAATAGAGTCACTGCATTCGGAGTGCATGAACCCACATGCATGAAAAACACGCTTGTGAACAGGCCGGAATGCATCTTTTTGCCTATATATGTATTTTTTCACTTTCCTGTACATAGAGATATACACTGACCGACTATATAGAAATATGAACTTTCTGCCTACAGGTGATTGGACTATCGGGAAGGCAGTGCAAGCTTTCTTTCTGTTAATTTGCTTATGTTTTATTGAAGTATCATGGGTGTTTCTACTAATAGATGCATTATTTTAGGTGAGGTGGTCCTTCAAGCCAGGGCTTGCGCTGTCAATGTATCGGAATCGTTCAGGAAGAGGGCATGTGCTTACTGTTTCAAACAAAACACTTCTGGTCGCCATAAAGTCCAGGTTTGCCTTCTCGCTCTCTCTATTTTCTTTTTTCACTTGTTTGTTTGCCACTCTTTATATTTTTAAAAGAACATTATATATATAGACGCTTCAGTAATTTTTGTATAGTAATGGTGGTATAGAATTATAAACACATCTTATGTTTTGTTTTAAAGATAGACGGCATACGAGTTGCTTATCTTGTACTCTCTACACCACCCGTTAAAGATATTCATTTTTTATAACGTATATGTGACTTATAACCCCTTCACCAGTGTCCGAAATGTTCCAGAGCCTATTACTGTGGAGAGCAATGCAAGGTGGCACACAGCAAAGTCCACTCAAAGCTATGTGAAATCTCTGGCCGCCTGTCCTCTGCCAAGGTGAGTCCTTTCCATTTCTTTGTCTTGTGTTTCTACGCGATCTGTTCTGTCTTTCTCATGCATTTTCTTAACACTGTATCTATCATCTATTACCTTTGATCGACCTTATACCCTCTCTATATATTCAAAAATAATTGTTTCTTGAAATGTATTACCAGATATTTGAAGTCACGTCATTTAAGCCCTGGGCATTGGCTTGATTATGCCACTTCCCGTCCGCATCTCTCTGTACTCTCTCACCTGCTACTTTATTCTCTTTCCCAGTATACAACCCCATCTTTTTCATTCCTTCCTCCAGTCTATAGCTTGGGTCCTCCCGGTCCTTCCTCCAACATTAAAGATCGATGACTACCTGACTATAGTATCCCCCACCCCCCTCTCCAGTTCGATCATGATGTTACATCTACCCTTCAGTTCGTCATTGAAATGGCAGCCCGGCAACAATGTGAGAAATTGAGCCTGACCGACCTTGATTTTCTGCCTCCTCTTCCCCCACCCCCACCCCCTTTTGAGCCAGAACCTACACTTGATAGTGATATAACACCTGTTGATACGGATACTCCTAAGATGGACAATATTGACAATAAGAGCTCGGCGGATGCAAGCAGTTCTGTACCCATCCATAGCCTACCCACTTCACAGGTTGATGCCCCCGGGGAGCCCAAGCAGGACGACGTGTCCAGTATTAATAATTCGTCACCCAAGGAGGGGGATGCCAGTCCCAATGCATTCCCCTCTCTCGCCATAAACAATGCTAGGGAAAGTGAGGGATTGGAAAAACGCCTAGAGGACATGACTATTAATAAGAGTATAGAAAAAGAATCAACCACAAACATGGTTGCTAGCCAGGAAAAAAAAGTAGGTAAAAGGGTAAAATGGGTGGACTTGGAAAAGGGAGAGGATCTCACAATGGGAAAAAGGCCCCCAACTCATAGTGGAGCACCAACCCTCCGTTACACTGTGAAGGGGCTGGAGGTAATCTACGATGTCGGGAGAGATGGAGCAGGCAAAGCTGGGAGTGGATCTTCATCTGGAGCAGCTGCACCAGTCACTGAGACTACATATTTAGTGAATGCGGACAGAATCTATACTCCAACCATGGCTGATTACCTAGCATTGGTACAGCATAGTGAGGAAATGGACAAAGAGGCAAGTATGTCTTTGTTGGTTGTGTGTGTTTAATGCTAATAGAGCATAGCAAGAAGTTAAGAAACGAAAGTAAAATAGTAAGATAGGATAAATTTTTTTTCTGAGTTGATGAATGAAATGTGTTATTACTAGGGTTGAAAAGTGACAGGTCTATATTAACCAGATATCACATGCCTTGCCTCTTGCATGTATTCTTTTATTTACTACTTTAGTTATTTTTTTATTTTATTTTCCATCGGCTTACATCTATAATACCACATCATATTGACTTTTTCCTGTGTTACTATTTATTCTATGTCTATTGATTCTTGACACCGGACCTGTGCTCTTTATGGAGACTAAGGATCCGTTGCACTGCTGACTTTTATTTTATAGGGGAGAGATGAGTGGAAGAGGGCCTATAAGTACTTGTTGACTTTATTCTCCTATTCAAAAGAGGGTCTGATCATTAGCGAAGTGAGTGCATTACCACCACTACGGCTCTCTTCTTGCAAAGATGTGCTTAAGTAGATATGGTTGAACACATTGATGGCTATAGAGAGCTCTTTGTATCTTAGATTTATTAATATATGTGTATTCATATTACGATTTCCTATTCAACTCACGTGAATATCCAAGTATTCTATTTACTATTATGGCTTTTCTTTATATATCTGCTATTTCTATGCTGAGATAAAAAGATTGAATGAGCAACATCTTCTAATACACTGCTTGGACACACTGACCCTTTAAATAGAATGTCAGATCTATCTGGTTTGTTTATAGTTATTTTACTGGCATACTGTCGGTGTAGGCCACCTAGATCTAACTAGATCACCCTCTATATTTAGACAGACATGTTTACTATTATTGGCCGGCTGGAGTCTAATGGCTTTGGCTTTTTGGATCCTCGGGGCGTTGATAAACGCCTTATTGGTATGTGTCCATATCAACCTAGAGTTGAATTGGGATGGGAGAGTTAAAGATCAGTAGCAGTGGTGAAATAGAAGATAGCGAAAAGGGGAGGGAGTTGTTTTGCGCATGTTGCAAAGCTGTGGGTTGGAAAAACGTTTTTTAGTTGTGTTAATGGTATATCTTTTAGGTGTTAAAGCAAAAGACAGGTTATATGTAGTAGAACGTATACCATGGCAGAACTGGACAATCCAACTGCTTCTTTAATATTTAATATGACTCCTATCCATCTCACTGGCTCTTACTCTTTTTTTCTGGCAGGTCGCTTAGTATTTCCAGCCGCATCCTTTTTCAACCATTCATGCGATCCTAACTTAGAGGTATCAGGTCCCTATCTACCCTCCTATGTAGAAAAACATAAAAGTCATGACTTTATGCCCTTATATTACTATTCGTTTTCCTTGTCTATCCCAACTGCCATTGCCCTCTCCCTCCCTTTATTACCTTTCCTATTTGTTTATCTGCTATGTACCATTTATAGTGCTCATGCTTTCTTTTTATAAGTGTATATGTAGGTTTATGTATATATGTATCATTGGCATACGTCTTCATTGAGTATAATCTGGATTAGAGACTTTAACTCATTGACTATATTTCAATCTTCCAGGTTATTGGGGCGGAATCCACTGTGATTACATTAGTTGCCAAGAGAGATATTTACAAGGGTAATGAATTAAACATTCACTACATTGATATAGGACTCCCTAGGGCCACCCGTAGACAGGTATGTAGTCCTGCACCTCGAAGCATAAAGTGGTAAACCTTTTAAACTTCAATATGAATTTTAAACTTTCCTGGAACTACATACAGCAACTATCCGGGTTTTTTTACGCAACCACTCATCTTGTTGCGCTTTTGTAGCACGTGACATGAGTTTGGTATTGTGATTAATTA
>NAOQ01000061.1:135512-158636 GCA_002751075.1 Ichthyophonus hoferi | reverse complement strand
TACAGACATACACATATACACATATACACGTACAGGCATACACATACACATACACACACATACACATATGCACATACACGTATACACATATAACTTGTATGGCCAGCCCCCTTTCTATCCAAGAGATCTGTATACTAAGTCCAAACTCCTATTTATCTATTGCATGTTAAAATTTAAATCGTAAACTAGGGTACAATAGTAGGTACAATACATACATTCCTATTGGTAGAGTTCATACCCCTATTATCGTCTTACAGGAAATATTTACCATATTTAGCCTACACCTTGCCTTATATAGGCGTCATACATACCATAACGGGTGACATTGCTAGTAGCATCTTACGTTTTATGACTTACCATCCCATTAAAATATTAAAATATTAGTATTTGTGTTTTATTAGACTAGGTCTTTTATCAAGTAAAAGCGACTGCTAACTTGATGGTATGATTGGTTCCTTAACTAACTAACAAACATCAGACAGGCTTTAATTAAACATTGATGTATCCAATTATAATTGAGATATACCTAATAAAGTAATTGGTTACTCTATTGTACGGTATTAAGTAGTTATGTCATCCAATGACTGGTCGTTATTTAAAAGTCTATCTACCAATTTTATGATAGTTCCAGGATCCATAAAACGTCATAAACATACACGTGGTCTCAATATCTAATTCTAAATTTCCTTCAGTACACCTACCATCTCGCCCTCGATTAGCTCCGAGCCTATTCCTGATAAAGACACGGTAGGAATATGATTGGGGACTTGTATGTATGTGTCTTAATATGGAAACTATTGCCAAATACAATACAGCCACATATATAACATACGCAAAAAGTAGCTCTAAGAATAATTAACTAATGTTAGGTTGTTAATTAGTCTTCATATGGTGTGGTATGTTCTACGGGTATTAAAGGTTTGTCGCAAATAGCAACATATACAACAGAGATAAGAGATGATTATAGTGTTACTTAAATTAATCAAGTATTAATAAGCTACTAGTGGGATTGTTTGATTGGTTCATTAATAATTAGGTTGTTAATTAGTGTCTATATGGTATACTATATATGCAAAGTATAAAAGGCTCTGTCTGTCCCACTCATATATATACACTCACTATCATATATCTATACATAGGTATTAATATACTATTTAATTCGTGTAATATCACTAGATATATATACTGGGTATGCTCGTACTGTATTCACCAATCACTTTCATTTTATTCCATGTCTCTCTCTTCCCATATGACCGCATTCATTGGTAGGTAAAGACAAGGGACAATGCTATTGGTTAGAGGGTAGTAGGCTTGGGGTCAGCCCACTCTTTGACCCTATACATGTGGCATCCTTCTATATTTCATGGTCGTTAGTTTCTAATTTATTTCTATTGGTTCTGCCAACACTACTCATAAACTTTCCAAGGCATTAATTGTTTCTTCCAATTAGCATGCACCATCCCCTGACGTTCAGCCAATAGAAGAGACTAAATTTGTGAAGTCGGGGTCAGGGGAGGGAAAGGCAGCCCAGATCCAAGTGGTGATATATGAGAGTGAGAGAAGGTAGGTCAGGAGGAGGTCACCTGTATCCATTACTAGGCAAAGACTGGTAGTTAGCATCTTAGACAGGGTGAATGAAGGAGGAAGAGAGAGGGAGAGAGATGGGGGGGTCGTTATCACAGATATATTTAATCGGTGGTCGGTGTGTGAGGACGGCAAAGCCTTAACCAATCACATCTCTTGTTGATGGTACCCAAGATATGGTTAACTCTCAATCATGAAGAAGCTGTACTGACTCTGGCTATGTGTACTTATATTTCATTATATATACATGTGTATCTTTGCATATAGTGGTCTGTTTGGCGGCTTTTCCAAGTATCTTCTTAATAGCGGCGCCTGGTGCCTCAAGGATGGTACTGAGTGTGACAGTATATACGAGTACAAGTAAGTATGCAGTGTAAATGTAGACTAGATTATAGCTATTTAACTATAGTAGGATAGATTATTATAAGCACTCTGCTATATTTCTCTTGTATATCTGAAATGGTTCACAATTACCGACCTTTTCAATTAGCCCGATTATCCTTGGCTGGCTCTTATTGGATCTTTATCAGCCCCTTGTCTATGTAGATTGGATAATGGTTCTTGAAGGCGGGCTATACTATACGCACTATATATAGATATATATATATATTATTACTATATATAGATGTGGTTGTAAATGGTGTGTATCCTTACTGGTATTCTCGCCCACCCTTCCCCCTTTCCCTGCTATAGGCTGTCTCCAGGGTGGACATGGATAACAGAATGGACCTGTAAGAGAGATACAGCCAAGTACGATCACGAGGGTTGGCAGGTAGGTAGTCTGTACTATGTACTATCATATATCTCGAGATGTGTTTCGTTGGCTTTGTATGTGTAAGGTGCATATGCTTATATCTTACTAGTTACTGCTGTATTTATGGAGTTTTGCGGTTTGTCATAAACGGGCCGGACGTTCTTTTACCGTGCTTTGTTTTCATTTCTTATGACGCAAGCATATGCATACCTACATACATGCATACTATCCTACATACTCTCATACTATCATATAGTCCTCCAATCATGTAGGAGATCAGGATGGTGCAGATGTGTTTAGGCAGTTATTACGAGTTATTGATTGGAAAAAAGAAAGGATAAAATAGATGGCGTGGATAGGAGTGAGCGATCATCAGTAACAATATCTACCAATCATGTTTGTTGTATTCTGGACCACACTCCCAATCATATCCGTCCCTGCACCCTTTTTATATGATAAGCATTATTCTCATTGGCCCAGACTAACCACCCTAACTACATCTACATATATATGAAGTACTCATTTAGTTTCTGGGATACCACCTGGACCAATAAGGTGGGGACACAAACCTTTGTACGAAGGAGAAAGTGGGTGAGGGTAAGACGGATGGACCTGAACCCTCAACGGGATGTGATTGGGGTAGGTATTTGAGGTCACATGGCAGGGACAGGACCTATGATTGGATGTGGATATATAGGGGTACCTTATATATATATATATATTTGTGTGCCTATGTAAGCTAGTATGCATATGATAGCTTATACGAATATATATATATGTTTTGTGTCTCTATTTAGGTGTATACTTATGGTTGTATGTATTTCTCGTCGTTTATTGGTCTTTCCGGGAGCCTTCTCGCGCAATCCTTTTCCGACATCCAGCACCTATCCTCTCTCTCTCTCTCCCCCTTTCTATAAAGATTTACCCAACTCTACTGTATCTTTCGTTCTTGGATAGTAATGTAATTATTTTTTTATAATGATGGGTATTAGAAGAACCATAACAGTCCATGGGATAAGCGGTGTGTGTTCGTGTTCCTGCTGCATCCTTGCATCAACATCAACCTTATGACTGCCTTCCTTCACTGATATCCTACCAATAGGGGCTGGAGATTACGGGCACTATCTCACTCACGGTCAAGAATGGCAACAAGGAAACCATGAGCCTGCCAATGGGAGAAGGTGGAGTGAAGGGGCGAGAGAAAGGCCCCAATCTTATAAATCCAGTAGGAATCACTGTGAGATTTGACAAAACACTGTGCATGTTATCAGCCTCGTTGGTTGTAACATTATCTCTCTGTCTGTGCCAGGAGGCTGCTCTAATGGGAAGATTATCAAATATGATGAATGTTTTTGATGCGCTATGATTTTGGCCCCTACCTTCGTCGACCTCTCGTATGTTTAGTCTCAGTTACAATAAATAGATATACCAGATAACCTGTTACTATAGTAAAGGATATGGCACTTTTTTTTGGTTTTGAAATATTAGTGTGCACCTATAATAGCTACCGCTCTAGATAATGCATTAGATATTACATTATAAGATAAAAACATGAACTGAGCGATCACTTTATATTGGCTGTAGGTGAAATATTATAAATGTAACCTATGTAAGCTATTGTACTTGTTGGATACTATTATTACGTTCCACTCGTAACTCTAAATGGTGTGTTTTAAAGGGTTCTTTGTTATAATAGCCAAATGATAAGCTAGCATCTATTTAACACAACTATGTAATAAGTCTCTAAGGCCCAGTGCTTAGTTAATAAATAATAATGTATATGTAGGTATAGGTATATGTGTATGTGTATGTTACACTATTGTATTATAACGTATTGCATTTTAGTATATTGTATTTATTGTCAAGTATCTTAGGAGACATGTTCGGCAGGTACCACGAGTGGAGGACGTTTTATTAAATTAGTATATACAAAAATATATTTTTGTAAGTAGTAATAAGTGAAAAACAATATATAGTATTGTATTGTATTGTGTTGTACTGTTCGCACTAGTGACGTAATAGAGGGTGAGAGATTTATATGTAAAACTTGACTGCAGAAGTCTAGTTTAAGCCAGACACTAATAAAAATGAAAGAGGAATGAAGTGTAAATTGATATGCTTTTTTTACAAGATAAAAAGGACTGTGTAGGGTCATACTACCCAACGATAATAGTTGAGTAGTAGTAATCCTTGGACAGTTCAGAAGCCTTGAAAGACATCTAGGACACAAACTATTTCCTCCCTGAGTTACTTATAGACTATTGTGTGTATAGTATACGCCCATAAGTACTTCATTGAAGAGAATTAACCAACATCAGATTAGTAAGACAAACACTGGGACGGATACTGCTTGTATTTTTATTGAAGTAGATAGCTTCAACATGCATTACTCGGCTTTATTGTTACAGAACTTTTCACCTCTTTTCGCCTTCTTTCTACCTATGCACCTTTCCTGCCTTCTATATAAAGGTATTCTTACCTATCCTTCGCCAGTATCTTATTAATAATCCTGATTATTTACGCTCTTTCCGACCATGTTCTGTTATACTTGGCGCCCTCTTATCTCCTAGTAGCAACCCACTGTCCTCTAGAACGTTGTTAGATTGCTTCCAATGATCATAGTCATAAGACAACTTCTATTCTATCAATGTTAGTGACAATAAATCTCCTCAAGCTCGGCGTATATATACTATGGTGTCTTGGGGGCCCAATATACTATACCGTATTATGCTTGTATTTTAGAACATGTATGACCGGGGTACTAACATGGTACACCAGGTTTTTACCGCCAATAAAAACTTGTACCTTCAGATTTATAAGACATACTTCAACACTTAACCGTAACTCTACTCCTATATATTCCACAAGATACTATATAAAAGACCAGGTTCCAACCTGTCTTACTGTATTGCACAATCGATTTATTCGAAAAATAAAATGTTTAAAATAATTAAAATCTACTAGCCAATGAATATAATAGGTTTTTACATTATAATTCAGAATTTTTGCATCTTATTGCCTGGATATACTTAAGGATGATTGATCAGTTCCAACACGACACGTAACCAATCGAGATGGATTTAATGATTCTACCCAACCAATGGCAATGCGCCCTTGCTCAACTGATCTAGCCGATAAAAAATTGAGAACCCTCTAAGCAGGGTTTAAAGTCATTGAATGTTCTCTCTTTGTGGCCAGACAACCTCTAGTATAACTCTATGAAGTGTACACCAGTTTATGTACTAAGTTACTCCTTCGCCCAGGGTCCGGTGGTAGTTTGGTAATATTTAAGTTTTTAGTTTTATTTATGAACCAGTAAGACGGAGGGATAGGACCATTGTCTCGCTTGAAGTATACTAACTCCTCACAGTAAAACACGTGCTTTACCTAGTTACCATAGTTACCACTCCACCCAAGCCTGCCTTATATACGGAGAGAGCCATAGTGAATAAATGAATAAATGAATAATAATAGACTCAATTGGGAATCCATCACATACCAAAATACAATAATTTATGCCAATAACATACATAATTTTACAATAAAGCCGAACCACATTAGGAGTGGAATTACAGGGTTGATGCATATATATGCATGAATGAAAAACTGGTAGGTGCATGCCCTTAGGTTTCTAGGTCATTAACAACACAACCTCCAAACATACACATATTATCAGCTAACAACAACATACCTACATCTACCATAACCTCTTCAAGATGTTCCCAAGTGAAAAGTTAAAAAAGACAAACATTTCCCACACTAGATCCTACGGCTTATAGATATCTACCAAATAAGTCAAGAAAAAACCTGGATACTGGTACATAACCAAATATTGGTATGGTATTAAACTGTGAGGTGGTGATTTTCTTCTCAAGGCATGGATAGAAAGAGTAGTCATAGACATGAACACACCCTGCCACTCCAAGCCTGTTGCTAACTAACCTAACAACAAACTATAATGGAGTTAGAGCCTTAATAGCGTGGCCTCTTCAGGTCGTTGTTCTCAGCCCCGCTGCCCTCCCGCTTAACATTATAGGCCTGTTAGTGTGCATAGGTTAGGTTAGTAAGGTATGTAGGTAGCTAGTAGGTAGGTAAGGAAAGGCCACTGTGATAATAGTAGGTATACACATACGGCTATCTGTTGTCTAGGTGAAGTGTTCGCCCTAGATATTAATATCTCTACCATCTGGATGTATACAATAGGAAGCACGCGAATAGATACAGATAAACAATACACTTGCATGCATATCATGCTCACAATGTGACAGCAATTGATAACTATTGGTTCTTAATTCAAGGGATATGGTAGGAGAGGAAGAGATAGACTGAGTGGAGGGAAATCATGCTTACTGGTTGTTGGACACCAGGGTAACCTGCAGCTTGACCTGGAGCTAAGGAATAAATAGCCATTAATGATTGGAAAAAGATCAACACGGGTTAGACACAAATGTATATCTCATCCTATGGCCCATAAAATGGTAAAATGTCTACCCTGACTGTCAGCCAACCATCATGTACATTTAATAAAGGATTGGGGCGTTATAAGTATTCTCTGAAAGCTAATTGGTTGGAAAGACAGCTAAGAATGTTAAAAATGTGCAGGATGATAGGGGTCAACCTACCACCATACTGCTGTGGAACAGCACTCTGAGGGTAGCCCTGTGGTTGGCCTGCAGCCTGGGCCCCATAACCTGCTGTATAAGGTGCCTGGGCTCCGGCCTGTGGCTGGGGGTAGGCTTGGCTTCCTGCAGCTGCCTGTTGTTGCTGCTTCTGGTAGGCGGCTAATTGGGCATAGTAAGTCTGCCAGGCTGCAGCATCGCCCGTCTGAGCGGTGTCGGTAGTAGTAGGAGTGGCGGTAGTTGCAGCCTGTGGGAAGGAGTCGACCAGCAAACATTAGAACATTAGCCTCTATATGATGTAGCAATGCACCCAGAGCTCAAGCTGGAGAAAAAATACCTACGTATACGCATATATACATGCAAGTGCCTATGGCCTGATGTGACATAAGAATAGAGCACGCAAGAGCTAGATAGAGCTAAAGACAAGGAGAGAGAAGAGGGAGATAATATATGATCCCTTCACTTACTGCAGCTTGTTGAGAATACTGATTATAGTACTGGCTATAGGCAGCAGCCCCTACAGGTGCAGCAGCAGCGGTAGGGATGGCGGAAGCAGCTTGGGCACCTTGGGCATATGAAACAGGCGCAGCCGACTGAGTGGCCACAGGGGCGGCCACAGCGGGGGCAGTGCCGGTGGGGGGAGTGTAACCTGCAGGCCACTGGCCATAGTACTGGAAGTACTGCTGGGCATATGTGTGGTACTGCTGCTGGTATGCTTTCTGTTGCGCTGTGGTGGCTGTTGCATTCGTCTGTGTAGTCGATTGTGGCTGGGCCGCGGCCTGTGCTTGGGGCTGAGCATAGGCGGCAGCCTGGGTCTGCTGCTAGTGTATATAGATAAATAGGGTCAACACCAAGTTCGGCTATGGTTACGTGTACATGTTTAGGCAGGTAAGCATGGAAGAAATGATTGGTGTGATGGTGAGGGGGCAGCCAATTACCTGAGCTTTAGCCTGGTCCCCGTAGACCCCATAGGTTCCATAGGTCCCAGAGGCAGCGGGAGGCTGAGCATTGGGTTGGGGTTGAGCATAGCCTCCATACGGGGCCTGAGCGGGGGCCTTGTACGGCCCATTGGAGGCGGCCTGTCCCTGCCCATAGCCCCCAAACTGGGCTTGCTGCTGCTGTGGCTGTTGATTATACTGTCCACCTTGCTGAATGGCAGTGCATTAGTACGTCACAAAAGTCAGAATGCACCCCACCCTTCTCCTGTACACCACTGTAAACAACCTCTGTAAACAACCTCTGATATAAGGGCCTACAGCTCACAGATACCGCCCTGAACCTACCCTGTGTTCACTTGGTAATAGGAACTGCACACAGGGTCTTGTGTGATAGGGCTTGTCAATGGGAAAGGAGGGATATAGGATACATATACATACACATCACATGCAAGCCATTTACATGCCTTTATGTTGTGGTAACTATAATAAAGATAAGAGAAACTATAACAGCTTGTCCTGAATCCCATATACAGGAACCATATTCGCACCTTCACTCCCTATATGTATGTATTCCCGCTCACTCTCACCTGTTGGCTATATTGTGATTGGTGTTGGTTGAAAGGTGCACGTGTACCCTGCTCCGCAGGGGCGCGGTATTGGCTGGCTGCCCCTGAAGAAGGTGCAGGCTGCATGACACCACGTGACATAATTAGTGGACAGAAAAGGACAGCCAAATATGGTCATACCGTAATTCGGAGCCTTGAAATGATTGGTGTATTATTCCATAGTACATATATACACTTGGCAGTAATTCGGGCTTAACTTACCCTTTGGTTGTATGACGACGATACAGCTGTGGCCCCAGCAACACCCATAGCAGCCTAGTGATTGTTGCCCAATTTTACCAAGTTAGTGACAAGACCTTCATCGTAATTGGTGGACTCATCTATATGTTTTTATCAGGCATCCAACTACCATCTCACAATACACTAGCCCTATTCACCTCTCCTTCACTATTTGAATAGGATCTATCATACATACATGCATTCATATAAGCATACATATATACATACATACACCATAGCCTAGTACAGACCAGGATGTGCACAGGCCCCAACCAACAAAAATAAATGTGTATAGATATAGATATAGATAGATACATATGCAGGGGGAAAGGTAAAAACTAATAGACATCATTCATTGGTTAGCCATTCTGGACGGTACAGGGGAGAGGAAGGGGATTTACCAGGCGAGAGGGGTGAATGCTTCCCATACCAGGGGGGGCAGCGGCCTCAGCCTCGTCTGCCTTAGGGACAGGGGTGGCTGTAGAGCCTGCAGGGGTAGGTATGCTCTGGGCCTACAACCAGTACCATCAGTAAGTATGCTTGTATATACATGTATATGGACTATACATAAAGGAAAATACCCCGAGATATCCAGGAAGGCTTGTAAGGGAAAGCTGAGGCTATGAGAATAGATATAAAAGAGAAAGGAAGGAGAGCAAGAAGCTAGAACCTAGTCGTGCTCTAAGGGGGAAGGTGTGACTTACAGTGGGGTTGGTAAGAAGCCCTCGGCCAGGTAGAGCTGCACCTGGTGCTGCACCTCTAAAGGGGGGAGAAGAGATATGAGCATGGCAATATCATAGAGCTATATATATATATATGTGTGTGTGTCTATCTATATCTATATATCTATCTATCTATCTAGAGTACAATACAGTAAGCATCTATACCCATATACGGGGCGGGGTCCTGCCGCCATGTCCGGACGTGGCCCACCCTGCGGCATGCCTGGTCGCATAATCTGGCCCGATCCAATCAGACCTTGGGCAGCACCCATAGGTGGAGTGACAGCGCGGCCGGGTGGACCACTCAAAAGTGGGGCTCCAGGCATACGACCACCATGAGGACCACGGGGACTATGAGGGAGAGAGGGGAGAGAGGGGGTCAATACACTTGGTCTCTGCCCTAGGCCCTCAGATGCCGAGTTGGCTACAAATAGAAACATACATGTGAGGTTGGAATATGCTTTATAACAATCTAAGAAAAAGAATGGTGATTGGCCTGGTTGGTTGAAGTAAAGATATGATGTGGTATAGTCTTAGCTATTGATTGGTATAAAATCTTCCGCAGCCTTATTGGCCGGTAGTATTCAGGTTGTCATGAAGGAAAGGTCTATAAATAGAACAATGTAGATAACGACCAATCATGAACAAAATTGCAGCCACCTACCCATAGCCTGGCATGCCATAGGGTGGACCTCTAGGGCCATGCCCACGAATAGGATCAGGGAGCATTCCCTCATGAGGCCCTCTCATAGGTCCTCCCCTTCCCATCATCATCATAGGATTCCAGCCAGGCCTAGGGCCCATCCCACCCATCATAAAGCCTGTGGGTGTAGGTAGGTAGGGTTAGTATAGGTGGGAGGAAAGAGAGAGAGAGAGAGGAAGGTGGAAGAGGATGGGTGCGGACTAGAGTAGGGGTAAGTGTACGCTTGATGATTGGTTTAATTGGGGTACGATTAGCCCTTTATGGCAATAGTGGTCAATGGCAGGTCAAAGATTAAGGACGGGATTGGTCCAATAAGCAATAAGTACAACCAACAAAAACAAAAAAGAAGAAGGATAGGCTACGCTACCTAGACTGACCAATAGGTTCACAGCAGACCAGACAATGACCAATGAATAGATAGATAGGAGGGGTACATACCAGGACGCATGGGCAACATGCCTGCAGGTCCTCTCACTCCCATGGGGAAGGGCATAGATACAGGCTGGCCCATAGTAAGAGAGGCGATCTTGGTGGGGTTGCCAAAACCCACTCTCATGTTGTGGCCATGCAGGCGGTAGTTGTTAAACAGTTTCTGGGCCTTGTCTGCCTCTTGCTACACCCCCCCCCCATACAATTAGAGTGAAGTGTTGGGCTTCTATTCAACCATCGACAAACTACCTTGTATATTACCTGTTGCTATTCATTTTTTTATGAAAAGATAAGGAGCCAATGCCACGCTGGTATTTGTTTTGGTACACCAATAGAGAGGGCTGGGTTTCTTTATACCAAAGGCATGGGCTGAATGAAATACAGTTTGACTGTAATATATATACAGGGCATCGTTTCCAGATAGATTATCGACATTGTATTAAATATTAAATGTAGCTTAAAGTATATAAGTTATAGGCCTATAGCCAACTGGTACTCATACCCATCCTAGCCAAATAGCAATAAGCATTGAACGGATCTGCAAGTATTTTCAAGATATCCCTACCCCTACTACCCTTCTAGCCCTCCCTCTATATAGAATAACTATGCATACACGTACAGACACATACCCAAGTCTCGTAGTCAATCATAGCAAATCCACGGCTGTACCCTTGAGGGAAGAGAGAGATCTGGCAGAACTGTATAATACCACAGTGCTGCAAAGCGAGAGAGAGAGAGGAAAAAGAACAGAGGGGAGACATGTCAGGAAAAAAAATATAAAAACTGACACCAATCAGCAAGAGGACTGTATGCCTGCTATAATGTGGATGTGAAATAAGTTGGTGACTATACCCATAGGTATTATTGCTAGATATGGTATGTGGTCCCTGCACGTCATAGCCTCCCCTAGAGGCCCAGCCCTAGATATAACGTAGATATTATGTCACGTCACATCACCAATCAACTATAAAAACCATTACAGACAGATAAAACATGATTGATTCATCCATTTACCGTGAATAACTGACGGAGATGGGCGGTATCTTTGAAGTCATTGGGCAGCTTATCAACAAAGAGAGTACGTGATTGGGTCTTCTCAACATCGTCCATGCTGTACGCATAGAAGGCAGAGGGAGAGGGAGAGGTAGTTAAGTACATGCCCTGTGGTCTATTAGGAGAAATAGAAATACTACTGTGTAGATGCTACCAGGATGAGCTAACAAAAGACCTATGGAGAAGGGGTGAGTACAAAGGGACCTAGTGGACAGGTCTATGTAGGGGTATAGGAAGGCACTGGTGGGAGTAATGGAATAAACACATGTGTAGGTAGGGAAAGAATGATGTACAACATGGGTTCAAGGAAGGGTAGCGGTGGCTGATTGGTTGATTTCATCCAATAAACAGCCAGGGAAAAGAACAGGACATGAGGATATAGGGGCGGTGCGTACTATGCTTTGATCCACCAATCACATCCCACCAGCCTATCCTTAGTACCAATAGCACGTACGGCCTGGAAAATTCTATTGTAGATTCAACAATTGCCATCCAATTAAAACCGCTAGATCAAACATCTTAGTATATATAAACCAATCACAGTCAATGCTTACCAGCTAAAGACCTTTTCGACACGGGCGGGGCGGCCACCTACAATTCGTCCTTTAATTTTAAAGCGTGCCTGATTGGCTTGGTCTGCTGTTGCAAACTCGGCCAGCCCGTAGCCTGATGCGATTGGATTATATTATATTGATGAGCATACAAGTGGTGCATGTGGCACATAGAACAAGATGACGTAAAGTAAGTCACATATGATTGGATAGGATGGAGGGAAGAAAGTGTATATGATATACTAACATACGGGATATTTTATAAATAGCAATAACTACTAACCATTCACCCTTACTTACCTTTAAACTTGCCGGTGATCATCGAATGAACTAAGAACACCCATTCTGGTTGGACCACAGACTTGCATAGGTCAGTGAAGTCGACCTCGGAGAGGTCCAATGGGAGACTTCCAATAAACACAACATTGTCCATGGGGAAAGGCTTAACGGTCACGGGTTTCTCTTTAAACTGTTTGGTAGCTAGGCCAGTACGTGCAGCACAGGCCTGATCACCATTCTCAAACTTAACCCTGGCCGTGGTAAGCCCTGGGTGTCAAAGGGTGTGTTGTATGTTAGTGGGAAGAAGCAAGGGGAAGAGAAGGCATAGAAAGTGTGCTTCATATCAACCTATCTCTATCGTGCTCATTACCTGTCATCCAATCATCATACATCCACTTAATTGCCACTTTCTCTCTATAACATTATAAGGACCAATCAATATCATGTTTGGGGACATAATCTACTAGGAAAGAGCTGACATTCGATTGGGTAAATATACTATATCCTATCCCCTGAGTGTCTGGATGCAGGCCTTATCAGAGGGGGTAGAAGGAGCTAGAATGGGTGTGTTTGTAATGGGCTGTGAAATGTTATATATGGCCTTTACTTGAATAAACTAGCTATAACTCGGGGGTATAATGCATGCGATGAGGCCGGATAGGGGTGCTAGACTCACCCTCTTTAGTAGCAAGGTCAATGTGGCCAATAGTACCATACTCTTGAAGAAGCTCTTTGATTTCCTATAGATAGAGGTCCGTGTAAGAGAGGGACGAAGGAGGAAGAAGGTATATAGCTATAATATGTTGTGGGAGAGTGGAGAAAGACATAAAGCAAAGAATGATAGAGAGATTAAAAGAGTTAGAGAAAGGGATACAACCTTCCCACTCCAAGGTACTGTAGGTAATACATAATGCAATACCTACCCGACAATCCTTTTATGATTGTCACAGCAACCACTGACAACAACAGCCACTCCTATCTTTACCTCTTCAGTAGACTCAGGCAGGTCGACCAGGACCAAGCCCAATCTCTTGTCAAATTTGCCCTTGAAGGCGGCTATGGCTGCGTCGATTTCAACCTGTTCCTCGGGGGTAGGCTCCTTATCCACAGGAAGGGGATCATCAAGGGCCCTCTCCTCCTCCTTCTTTGCCTCCTTCCTCTTCTCTTCTTTCTTTACTATCTCCTGTACTACTGCCCTTTGCTCCGCCTCCTTGTCTGTTTGCTCTACAACCTCTTTAATGCTCTCCTCCCCCTTTATTTCCTCTGTTTCTGTGCTCCCTGCAACTGCCTCTTCTTTGCTCTGTTCCTCTACTTTCTCCTCTACCTCCACTTTGTTCGCACTTACATCTGTGTCCATACTGACAGGGGTTTCATCTTTAACCTCTTCTGTGGTTTCAACAACAACTGGGGCGCTGGTGTCCATGTTCTCTGTGGGTACTTCACTAGTCTCTGTTTTTTCCTTCACTTCCTCCTGTACCTCTCCCTGTACCTCCTCCTTCTGAGGCACTTCCTCTACCTCCTCCTTCTGAGGCACCTCCTCTATCTCCTCCTTCTCTGGCACGGCTGCAGCCACCTCTTCTATAGCCACGTTATCACCACTAACCTCTGGGGTAGCCTCGGAGACGGGTACTTCTTCGGGTGCAGTACTAGTCTCTGTCTCCTCTACAGGGGAGGCCACAGGTACTTCCTCTGGGGCCTCTGCCGCTGCAGCTTTGGCCTTTGTCCTGCGTGATTTCCGGGTGGCAGGCATGATTTATGACAACGTCTATAATAATAATACTAAGGTATAACGGAATAAGTCCCTACCAAGAAGTCACAGGTAAGATGGAGGAAATATTTTAATTGCTCACACTGACGCAAACCAAAATATATATATATGCCTATATGAAGCCACAAGATAATAATAATATGTAGGCAACTAATAATAAAAATTATATATCACTAAAATATGGAATATAATTTAGGGCTGACAGGATTGCGTAAAACCGCACGTGCGTGACGAATGCGCATCTCTGGCTCACGTGAGTACCCTGGACCTGTTGTTTCATAGTGTATACTTCCATCATTACTTTTTGTTTTAATTGATGAAAACGTATGTAAACTAATGTGATGGTTATTAAAAAAGTTAATAATAATTAAAGTCTTTCATGTGTTATATTGGCAGTAATTTTATTATAACACTATCTCTTACAGAACCCGAGTATTATGGACCAAAACTTGACAACTAGGTGTATATTTAACATCAGAAATGAGTTTAACTAGGCAATATTAGTGGTGCGACAACAACCATGTTGTAATAATTGTCACTAAAGGGTGCTCCCTGGGTTGGGCAAATATCAAATCGATCTGGAGAACCTTGACGTGAATACCAGAATTAACCGAACGGGCTTAACACATTCAACAATCTAATACAACTACCGCCTCACCTGATTACAATCAAATAGTGTTGTTATGCCCAATCACTTCATCGATTGCCGTAGCCGTACTAAGGCAAATTACTACTAACCGGTGGTTGCCCAGTTAATGTGTTTTACATTTATAATACGATTGTAAATCAATAATATGCAAGTGGCTTTCAATTGTAATATATTTCTTTGAATATTTGTCCAGTTTTACTTTGAGATTGGAATTTCAACTATATAAAATATTATTGGAGGGTCGTGTATATATTTACATTGATCATAATTACACATTGGTGACAATTATAGAATATTTTTGATTTAATTGCAAAAAAAAAGCCATCTCTTCTCAGATTCGGAAGAATGAAACGTATCTAAAACTTGAAATAATCCTATATGGCTATAGATAGAAATTCACAGTCTACAACTCCATGCTGTTGTACCTTAAAATATAAATAACAGTAACGTAACCCTTTTGAATACGTAAACTAAAGCAACGCATTGTAAAAAAAAAACCGGATTGAAAATACTATTTTTAGTTAAAAAAAATATGCAAATATCTAAATAAAGACCACCATGTGGTGCTTCTTTTTCAAAATGATATTGTGTAGTCCATGTTTACATATACTAAAGACTTTTCAATAGGAAATATTGTGAACTCAACTAAATGTCTAATCAAGCTATCTAACAGTAGTATAATAGAAATATGTGGTATATCATGATGAATTATGATTAAGCATGGTAAAGTTCTGGAAGGAATTCAAAAATTAAGAGTGTGCTAAGTAGGAATCTTGCTGCAAACAACTCGATATGTCTTCGACTTCTCAATAGCAGCATAGCCGAAAGTAGATATAGCTTTTTTATCTATTAACATGAGGAAAATAATAATATTAGTAATAAGATTTAGAAAATTGAGCATTCTTATGTTATATAATACATCAACCTTAGTAATCCTGATTCTCACCAACTCAATCACTACGGTTGATATTCAGTCATCAGTTGGAGAGAATACATTCTACTGGACTGACTTTGTCAATTGTTGGCTTGCCATGTGTCCTCACATATGCTAGTATCAGCATTGTATGGTGATTTCCCCATAACTACCTCTAGTGGATTGTTTTTTATTATTTCAAATCGAGATTGATTTCTAGTTGGTTTCTAGTTAGAATCAATCAATCACATAATAAAGTAATAAACTTAGCTGTCTGTGCCAATAACGTGGTTGATGCTGCGATCTTATATAACTTGTAGAAGCCAAAGGTTGTGTTTCAGGGATCAGGCACGTGGTTACAATTTACCAATAACTTTTCAATAATGTTGTTGCGCATAATGAATATGCAATTAAGATTTTTAATATATTAACCAGATGAATAATATTTTCTTCTTGCTTTAAATCTAAAATATATTATTTTTGGCAACCAATTCGATTGAATGTGAGGCACATAGTTTATTAGTTAACTATTTTCAGTCCGGTTCGGGCCTGTCAAAATTGCGGGTCAGATAACTTGGTTGTTTGACTTGCGGCATACTGTATAATGGGTCTGTCCTATGATTAAGATTTAGTACCGGTAAACGAGTAAAATCCACGATGTGTATATATTTTGAATGGAGTTATATGTTGAAATGACAGTTGGGAAAAAATACTTTCTTTTCAACATAGGTGTTAGGGGATATTTAACCAGTGTTCATATGTAGAGGTCAAATCTCAATAATGTTGCACTGGTAAACTTCAAGTGAACATATATAGTTGGATGTGCTGATTTATATAGGAACATTCCCTAGCTAAATGAACTTCCCTGAACAAATTGGGTATAATCCTCAAGATCAATACTTAGCTTACATGTTGGAATCATAATAAGGAACTGCCTGTTAGTAATTTGGTTGGTAAGTATATAACCTAAAATCCAGTCTGTATCAAAGGATTAAGAATATATGAACAATAAATAAATGTTGCATGTACAGACTACAAAATATTTATTTTATTATTAAGGCATGACTAGTAATTGCAGACTACAAAACTGATTGCCAAGTTTTTCAGAAGATGATGCTCCTCCCAAATGCTAATTTTTACTTATTCACACCACTTGTGCCTGGTCCATAAGAATAGAAAAGAAAGTTAGAACTATTTTATCTTCTGACTCTGAAGAATCAAGTTTTTTAGACATCATTCCACCTACTGATATCCCACATCTGGATGGTATTGAATTCAAATAGACCTTAACTGATACATTTGGATTAACAAGCCCAAAAGACCTTTCCTGATTTAATTCATATTATGGTAGGATTAGTAAGGCCTAACATTCTAATGGTATTCTCACTGCCAATTCTTCATCTTACGAAAATACTGTTCCAGAGGAACCTACTGCATAAGATGTTACTGCTTCTCCAGCTGCTGAACATTCTAACAGGCATCTAGTTTTCAAAAGATGCGTCCCGTCTCCTCAACCAATTGCTTCATCAGGTTCACCTCCTTTTCATCACCAGTCTAATCCTTCACACCCAACAAGACCTACATGTAATCCTAGAATAAATCCCTCAATGCAAGGGGGAAGGTTGTTTAACCAAAACAAATGGCACTGGAAAGATCAAGTTATATGCTGTTATGATCATCAACCCAACCCATGTATTCAAGGGTGGACTAGGTGGACAGCTGTCCTACAGTGAATGGTCAGATACCATAATATCATACATGCAAGTATGAAATTGCTTATACACACTCAACGTTTCTATAAGTTGAGAACAGTTAGCAAATTCAGAGAATGCCACTTTAGCAGAGGCCATTCCAAAATATTACCTCAACCATGTAATTGTATGGGAACAACTCATCATTGTCATGAAAATCCCATCATTTTTTCTATCAAACATAGATGGCAATAAAGGAACAGTTTGACAACAACAAAACATCAATGTGTTCTCAACACCTTAAGGAATACTGCAATGCAAAGCCAACTCGGGTAAATGTAGCAGTGTTTTTTTGGTTAGACTCGGAGGAATCACTAAGAGGCTGGTTGGGACGAAACTAGAGCAGAACTATGCCTGCATCCTGCTAAGAGCAATTCAAGTTATGACTGATCATTGTCCTATTTATAAACCAGTAGAACAATTTATTGCCTCATTTAGAAGTAAAGATACTTTCAAAAGGTTCTTGGAGTGTATGACGCGATGAGAACCTCCCAGTACCTTTCCAGTTTCAAACATTCTAATCCAAGACTCTACACTCAGCATTCTGATCATGTAAGATACATCATCATCATCATGAACTGTGAGGTCTGCTCTGGACAATACAATTTTTCTGAATTTCCATCAATGAAATGCTTCAGTGAACTATCCGTCACTCAAAACAAAAATAAAAAATAAAAGAACAAGCAGAATCAATAATCTTCTTCTAGAAAACCAAAGGGGAAACATGAAAGAAAGTCATCAAATGACAATTTGGCAGGACTTTCAATATGGATAGCCACTATTTACCTGAATGAGTCTATCCAGTCTAATGTAAAGAATTTTGTATTAGACAGTAGAGATTCAAGACATCTTTACCATTATAAGGAAGATTTTTATTTCCTATACTTTCAAACTATCTTATATCAGATGGGGTGATGGCTCCAAAAGCAAGGCTTTAGGATATGGTAGTATTAACTTATTATACACGGTAGGTGCCACTGAGAGGATCATAAAACTAAAAGATGTGCTATTTGTTCCCGATCTAAAGGACAGTGTATTATCAATACCCTCTCTAGAAGAAAAAGCAATAGCAACTGCCCTTCAAAAATATTTGGTGTTCATCCTCCAAGGCAGATGTTTTATGATACAGAGGAACACAGTCAACAGTTTGTAATTTATCTGCATCTACCAGCATCACTAATCCCAAGTATAATATAGAGCCAAAGAGCACTAACTGAAAGAACTTCCTGTCACAGAAATCAATGAAATTTGCAAGTAGCCGCTTACCTAGTAAAGAGACTGAACTAATCACTTCTGATATTCTCCACTCAAGGTTCATGCATTCTAGTCCAGGATTGATGTCCCAAGTGCTCTCCTTATGTGATATTACCACAGAATGGGACTCTTCAAAGGAATGTGAGGCTTGCAACATGTTCAAGGCCAATCATGTACCTTATCCTAACCACACGGACAACGTCATCAAAATAACATATAAGATCCATTTAAATCCAGTTGGCTCTCTTAAGCAGTTGTACTTGGGATTTAAGTACATAGTGACGTTTACTGATGAATATTTGTATTAAGTAACTATCTTTCTTCTGAGGAAGAAGTTATAAGCTTTTTTCACCTTTAAGGTATATCAAGCTTTTGTTATAGCAAAGCATAATAAATCCATGTCAACATTGATCACCAACAAGGGGTCTGATTATATAAACTCGGTCTTCAAGGGCTTTCTTTCAAAGCACGGGGTACTTTATCAAATAACTGTTCCTGACCACTTTCAACAGAATGGAATAAGTGAACATCTTAACCAGACTTTGTTCGCAATATTCAGAATTTATTAGATAAAAAGCAGTCTATTGGGAAAATTTGGTATGAAGCGGTAAAGACTGCAGCATTTGCCTATAATGTATTGTTGTCTCAAAGCCTAGGAACAAACAACCTTCCATGGCACCTGAGTTATCAAAATTTCACGCCTACTAATTAATTAATTGGGAGCTATTGGATGCAACTGCTTCGAAAAGCTGGATCCCATGGACAAAATTACCCCTTAAGCAAGTGAGGCGATTTTGTTAGGATACCGATATACCCAGAGGACCTACAGACTCATGAGCAAGAAAACTAAGCAAATAATGGTTAATAGAGACGTTTGATGCTATGAGGCACGCTTTCCTTTAAACAAAGGTCAGCCTTTCAAATTAATATTTTCTTCCCTTCCTTCTGCAAACGTCAACAAGAAAAATCTAGAAATATTGAGTGGACCTTAAGAAAAATCTCCAGAGCATATATTTACTCAGGACAAACAGTATTTAAAGGGCAGCTCTAAGCATTATGGAGTTAACTGACAGGTTGATATCTGAGAGGGAGTCTGGTGAGTCAATGATGGTAGCCAAACCAGCTTCTAAGAAGGACAAGCCTCCTTCTACTCTCAACTCAGCAAACTAGGATTTGCTATAGCACTGGCCAATTGAGGTAGATTTTTAAGCTATAGTTTTTTGGAAAAATCTTGGGAATTCCAAGTAAGCATCATTCTTAACACCTTTGGGGGTCTCCAATACTCCGAGGAACCCTCTACCAACTCTGCACTCGAAGCCCCATAGCTATCCAACATGTATGGTTTGGACAATATCCCAAACTCTATGTCAGCAGCAATGCAATCCCCTCTCTGACCAAAATGGGAAAAGACCATGCAGCAGGAAATGAAGGTCCTACAGGACAGTACAACATGGAAATTGGTATATTGGTTTCCGAGCAAACCTATTCTATGACCAATGTAGATTTTCAATGCTAACAATGACAGTCACCATACTATTGCCAAGTGCAAAGCCTAACTTCTAGTCATGGCCAATAATCAATGTCCCAACATGGATTATTTTGACATTGAGTTCCCAATATGCTCTTTGATTTTGATTTATGTCCTTCTAGCTCTAGCTGCAGCTAATAGCCTATAAGTAGCCCACCTTAATATAATCCATATCTACTTAAAAGGTAAGTTCAAGGAGGATATGTACATGTACCAACCTGAGAGATTCCCTAATTCTGACTTTATAAGGGGGGTACATAGGTTTCTGTAGTCATTGTATGGCCTGAAACAATATGCTTTAGTATGGTAATGTGCCTTAGCAGCATTTTTAGCCAAAGAACATCTGTTCTTCATTAATACTGACCCATGTTTTTTTGTGTCACAAAGTGTACCTTATTTCTTGACCATCTGTCATTTGTGTGCATGTGGATGATATGGTAATAGTGGCTGATGAAAAGGCTGCTGTTGATAGACTCATCAATAAAATGAAGCAAACGTTCAGCAAAAAAAAAACCGGGGTTCCCTTCAGAGTATCTGGAATACCAAATATCAAAAGATTAGAACGGCTTTATTTACTTATCTTAAGAGGGATATGTGAGGGATGTTATTTTAAAATATGACTTGGATAATGCCAAGCATGTCATTTCATCAGTACTATCTGGTCAGGTAGCAGCTTTAGACTAGGCCAATCCCAACAACTTCATGTGCAAAATTATGGAATATCAAACGGCCATAGGATGCTTCCTATGGGTCTCCATACTTACCTGCCCAGATATTGCTTTTTTAGTGAAATTCCTGGGTTATTTTGCCTTCAACCATTCCTGGTCACATTAAAAGATAATAATTCATGTGATAGCATACTTAAACTCCAATCTGGAAAAAGGTATAATGTACCACCATAAACCCATCAAGCTTACAGTCTATGCAGATGCAAATTTTGGTGGGGATGTGGACTCAAGAAGGTCTATAACTAGTTTTATACTGTTTTATCTTAGATTCCCCAGTTCCCAGGTTGAGCAGGAAACAGACCATTGTGGCAACATCAAGTGCTGAAGCTGAGTACATAGCCTTATGTACTGCCACTCATGAAACTGTTTAGGGGATAAACCTTCTGGACTACTTGGGTATTGTCTCAAAGTCAATTCCAACGTTTGAGAACAATCAATCAATGATCTGGGTCACTGAAAACAATAGAGTTACTAAAAGCAACAAACACATCCAAGTGAAATAGCACTACACCAAGGGCATCATTCAAGATGACATGATAGTAATCAATCAAGTTTCAAAGGTGGATCAAAGAGCTGGCATCTTTATTAAGGCGTTTTCTCCAACCAATTTTATATGAGCGTGTGCCCAACTAGCTTGAAACATACATAATTGCATCTTGATAGGTATATAGATTTGTAAGTGGAATGTTGTCATAGACACTAGAATTAGCGTAGTTGCTGTTTTTTCAGGTAGACATTATGTCTTTGTACAGAACATGAAAGGTTAGAAATGTCACACTATTAATAGTAGTATGATATTTATTTTTAGATATTTCTATTATGGTTAAATTTTGGTCATTTATCTAGAGACATTCTTGGTGTTTTTTCTACGCTTATCCGACATATTTCTTGGGTTAAGATAATAATAGATATTAGGAAATCAATCTATATTTAACTTAGGTGTTAGGGAATATTTAACCAATGCCTCATATGTAGAGGTCAAACCCCATATTGTTGCACAGGTAAAGCCCAATAAAAGTATATAATTAGAGGTGCTTTACACAGGAACATCCCCTAGTTAAATAGACCTGTCCAAACAATTTAAGTATAAGCCTCAGGACTAATACTTAGCTTATTCGTTAGAACCATAATAAGGAACTGCCAGTTAGTAACTAGTTTGGTAACTATATAACCAAAATTCCAGCTTGTATCAAGGACTAGAAAAATATCAACAATAAATAAATGCTATATGAACACATAACAAAAAATATTCGTTTTATTGTTAAGGCTTGGGTAGTAATCACAAACCAACAAACCAATTACCAAATTCCTCAGAAGATGACGTTCCTCCCAAATGCAAATTTTAACTTACTCCAATCCCATTATCCGTACCTAGTTCATAGGAATAGAAAAGAAAATTGGCATTACTTCACCTTCTGACTCTGTAGAATCAAGGTTTTTAGATACCATTCCACTTACCAATGTCCCACTTCTGGACAATAATGAACTTGAGTCAACCTCAACTAGTACATTTAAATTGACAAACTCAGAGAACCATTTCTACTTTAATCTAAATTTCAACATTATGGAAGCATGTTGCAAGGAAAACTTGGGAGGAGATAAAAATGATTATAGATTTTTCAAAGTTGCGATTTCTTTGTAGAATTTGTGTAGAGCTTTGAGCACTGTAAAAACAAAAGGAAACAGACAAGTACGCTGTTTCCTAGAAATGACATATATCAAAGTTGTACTATGATATGGAGTGCCCCCACCCCCCCACGTTTATTATCCGTTTTGGTTTGCTTTTATACTTCGCTTCACCGCCAGCGCTAATCTTTCCAGTTAACAGCTGTGTTTAATAATTTAAATGGAGCCAATCATAAATATTCATATTAGCTAATCCAACTTACGATAGGTCAAAGAGACCCACTAGAATTATCCAATCTTACCACAATACTAACATACCATTATAGTCCACTTTAGATGGTGAATTAACTTATTGATGTAATGGGGCTTATATTATGTGTTGCATGCTATGACTTCGATCAAACTTACTGTAATTAGTGATTTGTAGCAA